>CANUEY010216631.1:0-13633 GCA_948099555.1 Croton setiger
CTGTTGTTTGTGATAATTTAGGGTCTTGGCCATTAAGTTTAGATGACCCAACCATGTGATCATTGCATTTCATACATCTTGATATCAGCTCAATTGGGATATTCATTCATGCCTTCTATGGTCATTGAACTGTCAAAACTACTTTCTGGATTCTGAGAATCGTATTGATGATTGCATTTTTGCATCAGTTTTCTGTTTAAGTATGCTTAAGACTAATTTGTGAGTTCGTAAGTTAGTTTGTTTTAACCATTGTTAATCTTTAAGTGTTTCAAGCTCCCCAATCTATCTACCTGTTTGTTTTTAATTTGCCTTCCTTAGTTGACTCCAGATTCTAGATATCATAAGTAGTCAAGGAAATCTGTCCCTTCTGCTTAATGTTGTTGCAGTTTATATTGTTGCTGTATATTTGGTTCAGTTGGTGCAAATTGGTTTTAATCATTCCCTGCAAACTGTCTTCTGTTCTATTTGGGTCCATATTCTGTTTCTAGTGTTAAATCTGCCAACTATAAACATTCTGTTGCAATTGTCCTTGTTTGAGCTTAATGTTAAGTAAAAATGTTGCATGATGAACAGATTTGAGAGCAGTTGAACAAATGTAGTTTGTAGTGCAATTTATTTCTGATTTATGCCTAGCTCCCTTCACCCTTACTCATCCAGTTTAGGATCCCTCACATCTCTTGTTAATTCATGTTGGCAAATCTGTTCCTTGACCTTTGGAATTTATTTCATGTTTTCTTTAAGTCTTCTTGATTGACTTATCTTCTTAGGTTTAATGTTTGCTTATTTAATACAGGTTGTCTGCATTTCTCAATTCAGTTGTCTTCCACTTGTGTTTTCTTGAAAATGTTAATGTTGTTGCTTCAGTCCTTGCCATTAGTCTAAATGATGAATGTACAGATTATCTAAGGCTACCAATTAAGTTCACAGCACGGCTCATGTTCATCAAATGATTCTTATTTCTTTCTTAAGCTCATTCACATCATTCAACCTTTTTGAAGCATTGCACTGTCTGCCATTTTGAGTTAGGTCTGCTAGCTACATTTGTCTATGTTAGTCTGAAATACAAAAGATGCATAACAAGTAGGGTGATTTGAATCCAACATGAACTAATTATGCTTGTCAATATGTTTAAAGTACTGCTCCTGAAATTCTTTCAATTTTATAGATTTTTATAAACTGCCTTCTGGTTTGGTTTGGTTCATACAATATACTGACATAGAGTTAAATTTGGAACAAATGCATGGTAGGGGGCAGAAATGTAATTTTAAGAAAATTGGGGTACGAAAATTGGCATGTTACAATTCTAGTTCTCAAATTAGTTTGGTTTGTATGTTTCTTTGGCTATTTTTATGGAAATTGCATATTTTAAAGTCTATTTTGATAGTTTCTTAGTTTAGGGACCTAATTGTAATTTTCCTAAATTCTGAGGACCTTTTTGTAATTTATCAAGTTTATTTATATTTTCATAATGTGGGTTTAATTGGGTTTAATTTGGGGTTTTATCGGTAGAATGTAATTTTAATTAGGGTTTTAATTGTAATTATTTTCTCCAAATCGGAGAAAGAATAATTATTTTAAGTTTCTTTTTAATTTCCGCACTTTAATTTCTGTTCATACCGCTTTTAATATTTGATTTTTAATTTTCCGAATGACCGAAAATCGCCAAACGATATTTTTTTATTTGTTTTTGGAATTTTTGAAAATTTTAACTTAAAAATTTGAAAGAAAAACAAACCAGAGGCCGGTTTTTACCGGGCGGCAGTTTAATTACAAATTAAACCGTCGTACCCAACCCCCTTACCCGAATCTCTGTAAATTGACCAATGCCTTTTAAAATAAAAACGTAGTCACTTTTGAAATAAAATCTTTTTTAATTTTTCCCGAATTTTCGGGTGGGGACTCTTTTAAACAATTTTAAGACCGACTAGTTCGGCAATCCCACAAAACTAAAAATGTTTTGACAACAAGCCGGATTTCAGTACCGGTGAAAATATCATATATATTTCTGTCCAAATCAAATAACTCAACTGGTCGGATTTCAGTACCGACTCAGGAACCACAAACAAATCAAGTCATATAACACATATCTCTGGTTGACTGGGCTTCATACCGGTCCAAACAATTCAATATAGCAATGTAAGCAATATCACAATTCATATCTCTAAGTAAGTGGTTTAACACTTACCTTACTGTTGTGAGCTCGGTGGGGTCTCGGACTGCTTACCCCGTGCCGCACTCGAACTCGATGCTCCTATAATGCATAACATAGCAACCATGTTCAACAAATCAACTCTGGAACCCATATAAGCTATGATGCATGCTTTAATATTCAATTCTCTGATTTAATTGAGTTTTAATTTCAATCTGATTAATTTTCTATAATTTAAAACTCAATCTCTGAAAATCTCTACTTTAAAGTCATTTAATGTCAATATAAAAATAATTGACAATCTCTATTTAACATATAATAATTATAATTAAACACAATTATAATTATTAAAACCATTTATAAACTTTAAATAAACTCTTTAACTCTTTAAAATAATTCACAAATCAAAATCTCTAAATAAACATTTAAATCTCTAATATAAATATTTAAATCTCTAATTTCATACTTAAAAAAACCTTAAAATAAATTTCTGACGTAAAAAACGGATTCAGGACGTCGAAATAAGGCTGGAAGGGCTAAAATATAATTTTTAAAAGTTTCTGAGTAAAAAATATAAGCATTTATAAATTCAGGGGCAAATCTGTAATTAAAAATAATTATAAAATCACCCAAAAGGACTTAGTTGAAATGCGGCAGAAACTTCAGGGGTCAAAATGAGATTTTACCAAACTACAGGTGCTGGCGCGCTAAAATGGCTCAAAACGCAAGCTCCAATGCCGTTTTGGTCGATGCCTTATCTCCCAAAACGCATCCTTTCAGTGCCGTTTAGGGCACGTGTTCTGGGGTCAAAACGCAAGCTTCTTCTGCGTTTTAACCTTCCCTGACCTCCAGCACTCTAAATCCAACCCCAAACTCAGCCTCTCAAGCCTACTTCCAGGCAACCGTACGTCCTCCTCCGGCCACCTTCCGGCAACTTAAGACTATCAATCTCTTCCCCTGCACACCCTCTATCGATTCATCGGAGCCAAATCCCCAAGAGCTTTCTAGATTGAAAAGATAAAATCACTCAAAGTTGGCTTCCCACACTGATTTCTACCCAGAACCAGAATCTTCCTAATTTTCTCTTAACTTCCGACGATCGTTACGACCACCTCCGGCCGTTTTTCGGTAAACTAAAACCACAAAACTCTTCTCTTACACACCCTCTACAAACCTATCGAAGCCAAATCTCCCCATGCACTCTCAATCACAAGTTACAAGGGCTTGAAGTACCCTTCGTGAAACTGCTCCTTAACCCAGAATTTCTCTCAATTTTTCGTTTTTCCTTTTCTCTCCAAAACCAACCACTCTTTTCCCTTTCTACCACTTCTAATCGAGTATAAATCATCCCAGGAACACATTAACACAAAAGATTGAAGCTATAACATGGATTTCCTATTTCTCTTCTTCTCTTTCTCTTTTTCTCTTTCTTTTCCCTTTTTTTCTCTTTCTCATTTCTCTTTCTTTCTTCTCACTTTCCAGCAGCCTAGATCAATCCCACCTTTTCACTATAGTTACTAGATGCACCAGAACCCAAGGAAATCCAACAACTGCTTTAAGTTTAACTTTACACCCAAAATATCTTTAAATCCCTTTTTACTTAAACTTAATCTTTAAGCTAACATAAACCTACTTACTTCAATTCACTTTTCTCAAATTCCAGCCACATAATAAGTCCACCACCAGCTTAAAAATTGTTTTAGGTGTCAAAATAATTAGCATAACACGTGTATGAAATTTCGTAAAAATCGGAATCCGAAAATTTGTCGCGGTTCGATCGGTGCCCTAAATCGAACTGAAACCTCGACGATTTTCACGGAACCGTAACTGTACGATGTCGTCATAAAATTTTGGTCCCAAAACTCTTTAAATCATGTATGAAAACATATAAAATCATATCAAAATCATTTACTTTAAACTATTGCGCGTTTTGGATATTTTTCGATCGCGCGAGTCAAACACCCTAATTGGCTCCATTTATGTCTTTCGACGATAAACGAACTTAAAACCACTCTTGTTTAACATTTTTAACTTATTTATAATCATTTTTCAATTCATATATTTCATGTAAATGTCATATATCATGTCATACTCTGATCCATTTAAATAAAAATGCATAAAATGCGTATAATGACGTCAAAAAGACGTATGCTTTTGGTCGGGGGTGTCACAGTATAATAGCACTGTTAGCCAAATTTAGTGATATAACGTGTTCGGTATAAATGAACTACATGTATATAGAGTTCAGGATTGGAACCTTTTGCATGTTATAAGAACTAATGTAGTCTGATACTTTTGTTATTATTAGGGGTATATATGCGAAAGAATATTAGAAACTAATGCATAATTTTTTTACGATATTATTAATAAAATTTTAAATTATTAATATTTTGAGAAATTAATTTAATTTTATTAAATTAATAATTAATAGTTTATTTAATATTTAATTATTTAGTAGCCATATTATATGAATTTAACCTAAAATCCAAATTAATGATATTAATTTAATAATTAAAAAATTATTCAAATTAATTATTAAAATTTTATTATTATTATTATTATTATTATTATTATTATTATTATTATTATTATTATTATTATTATTATTATTATTATTATTATTTTGCATAAAAAATTAATAATTTGTGTTGTAAAATTACGGTTGTTGAATAATTGTATTTAATATTAATAATAATTATTGAATTTTGTAATATTTTTATAAATTAATTAAATGTAAATGAATTAATAGTAAATAAAATTAGATGTAATAAACGGTTACGAAAATTACGTGCAACGATGGAGAGAGTTTCTTCTTCGAGTTCTCAGCAGGAGAGCGTTTTAGAGTAGAGACCAACAATAGGTGACCTTTTGTTCTTATAGACAGAGCACCGACCATATTTCGTATTTCGAGGGGACGATAGGTACGATCGGACCCTTAGTGTTCGGTGAACAGACACATCTATATGGAGGCTACTTGAGACGAAGAACGCATGGACTCTACATTTCATTGACGAATTGAGGTTTGAGATAATGCAGAGGATCAGGTTGATCCAGTACGACTGGGCCTTACTGATGGCTCTGGTTGAGCGATGGCGTCCAGAGACGAACACCTTTCATCTTCGGTTTAGAGAGGCGATAATCACGCTTCAGGATGTGGAGATGATGATAGGGTTGCTGGTCGACGAATTTGTAGTGACGGGACAGTATGCTGTGCCCGGTTTAGGATGACACTTGTATTGCGAGGATTTCCTCGGTTTCACACCCACAGGACGGTGATATCTCGCACAGTCGATTACTGTTTCGCGGTTTGCAAAGAGTAGTACAGACGTTGGTTGTAGATGGATTGCCGGATATGGTATACCAGCAAAGAGTACGATGTTATGTTATGCGTCAAATAATAGCGTTAATCTTATTTTGCTACCGTTGTGGGTGACTTCGAGGGCTACCGACAGTACAGTTGGAAGAGTGATGTACTCGCCTTCATGTACAGACAGTTGTATCACGTAAGTCTACGGTGTGCAGAGTACGTTCATGAATGTCTACTCCTACTACATGTATTTTGAAATTTTTAATATTTATTTATTTTAGGGTTTTCACGTTTATTTATAGAATTAACTAACGACTGAAATTTACTGTAAGTAGGTGTGAGTCTAAAAGCGGATATCGACGTTCCGGCCGCAACTTCCACCCTAACATCCTCAAATATTTGATCATTCTCCGTACGCGCGGAGGTATGTTTTACCTTATGTTTCCATGTAATATTATTTTTCCATAATTGTAGTTTAATTGATATTTCTTAAATTGTGAAGGTGGCGAGCAGCGAAAGTAATGACGGAGGTCACGAGCCATAATTTACTTGACTATCGAGACCAGCTCACGGTTCTAACGGATTCAGAAGTATGTCTTTTTAAGTTTGATATATTTTATTTTTTTATTTATACATGTAATTAATATTTAGTATTGAATAGTTCTCCTAAATGCCGTATTCGCCGGACATCCTGGCTACCCTATCTAAGGCATGTAGGGCGGAGGCACCATGTTGACGGTCCCAGTTCCGCCGCCGCGCTCTTTCCCCGGCTTTCGGGCCGGAAAGACTAAAAGTTTGCGATTTTGAAAAGAGGGATATAAAGCATTTTGGTTGCGGTGCCGAAACAGTCGGTCTTAAAATTTATTTTGAGTCGCCACCCATTTCGGAAATAGGTTCTTAGAAAAAACCAAAAAGTTTGACTCTGTTTTTATTTTGGATAATGCAAAATCCGAACCAAAGATCTGAAGTAAGAGGGTGGGGTAAGTTAGCCGAAATTTCATTTCGACTAACGCCCGGATTTACCGGCCTCTGAAACCAATTTTGATTTTCCAAATATTTAAAGTTAATACTATTATTTTAGAAAAGCAACTAGCAATGTTCCTAAACGGTGATAAAAGTCGTTTGTACAAACACAATACAGAAAGCGATAAAGTGCGGAAATTAAATTTTCAGATAAGTAAACAGCCCTTAATCTAGAATATTCTTTCTCCGATTTCCAAAGAAAATAATTACAAAACGGTTCCTAAGAATTACATACTACCTGATTTAATCCCAAATTAAATTCCGACACCCAAAATTAACAGTTTAGAGCAGTTCACGAAAAATTACAAATTAGTCCCTAAAATTTGTAAAAATTACAAACAGATCTCCGGTAGGGAAAATTGTCATTTTAACTCGCAAAACATTTAAATAACACATAACATACAAAATATGAAAAAAAATCAAATTAGCAATTAAATGCAAAATATGGAAAATTACATTTTACCCCTCATATTTTGCAAACTTACATTTTAGCCCCAAAAGTCATTTTTATTATAAAAACAACACCAAAAAAGTTTACAAACCTATAAAACATGCCAAATTATCAATTTGGTTTAAAAGTGGAAAATTACATGTTTGGTCCTCCAATTTTGGAAAATTACAATTTGGTCCCTCTTTTGAAAATTTTATTAAACAACCTCACATTCATGCCAAATGATCAATCGAACAATCAAACATGCAAATTCAACATTTGGAAGCAATTTTTACAAAATTACAGTTTGGTACCTACATTTTTCCAAAATTACAAAACTGCCCCTCACATATAATTTCTTTTCAAAACAGTCCATAATTCCAGAAATAATCAACATGTTCATACATATTCTATCTTGTCCTAACAGTCCTAAACATGCTAATATTTCATACCCAAATCATCAAACAATTTAAGTCCAACAAAGAAATAATTTGGAAGACAGCTTAAAAGGGGACAGATTGCATGCTTATAATGCAGAGAAGATGCAAAAACAGAAGGCAAGCCAATCTGAATGACAACATGTGCAGGTTTTAAGGTACACACAACAAACAAGGTCAGTCTAAAGGTATTAACTACTAAAACAGACTATGTTCAACACAAGAAACAATGAGGTTGACAGAACAATGCAGGCATACAGACCTCAGATCTAACTAAATTCAACTCTTAGACATCTCTTAAGAACAGCAATGAAGATAGATGCAACTGAGCAGGGAGCACACATTTAGATTAGACCAGGCTGGAATGAAGCAGTAATGAAGCAAGACCAAACAAAACAACATTTGAACATGGACATATGCAAATCACAGCAACCTCCTAAGGTCAGTCTGAACAGACTGAATATGCTGTTCCTTGGTCATTAAAACGGAATCGATAAGCAACACTAGTACAGAATTAGCTAGCATATTATTCAGTAAGCAGAAGGTATAGATTCAATTCTCAAACAGCAACAGATATTCAGCAGGCAGACTTAAACAATAGCTCAGAACTGAGCTTGACAAATATCAAACCTAATATGCATTCTATTCAATCAAACCAGCAATTCTGATCCATCAATAAATAAGAACTCAACATCCAACAGGAAAATTAAATCCAGGAAGCTAAACAATACATCAATTCATATTTCAAACAAACAGAAGTAAAGATTTCAGACAGCAACCCAGATTTTATTCAGTAATCAGGCAAACCAACACACTAAACCTTCATATCATAAATCAACAAAATTATCTCACTTGAACCTGACAAACTATCAACACAAATTGGCAGACCAAACAAACAACAGAACTAATTCAATCTGGTTCCCAACAAAAGCCAAACATTGTAAACAGAAACAGAAATGAAATAAGAAAAACGAAACTGAAAACAGATAGATACCTCAACAAGCTTTCAATCTTTTATTCAACAGAATCCGGAGATCTTTACAACGATGTTCTTTACAGCAGCAATAACAAATCCCTAAATCTAATTTCTGATTTCGAAGCCCCAATTACAGAAGGAAAACCCCAATTTAACTTTCCCCAATTTGAAAACAGAAATCCCTAATTTAATTTTAAAACCCTAATCCCCAAATTGTTACAGAAAACTACAGAACAGAAATCCCTAACCCAGAAACGAAATCCAAACCCTATGATGAAGAACAGAAAGCTTACATTTCCAGACGGTTCTCTCTCTCAGATTTTCTTTTGCTTTCGAAAAAAATCTTTCCCCTCTCTTCAACTGCAGTGATTTCCTTTTCAAGGAAATCACCCGTGGCTCCTGGCTGCCATGTCTCCCTTTTGGTTGCAGCCGTCGAAGCGTCCCTCGAACGCGTTTTCTCTTTCTTCCTTTTCCACTTCCTGTCTCCTCTTCTTTTTGTCTTCGTTCAAATCCATCATCTCTCTCCTCCTTTCTCTGTTCACTTCGGATTCAATCTCGACTCCTCTTCGTTATATTACTGTTTTTTTCTGAACTGTTTCGTTAGGTTTCTTCTTCGTTCTCGTTTCTTCTCTTTCGTTTTCTTTCTTTTTAGCTTCGTCGAAGCTTTTTGTTTGATCTTTCGTTTGTTTTCTGTACACTTCAGTTAACGAAACGATGCGTTTCGATTATATATTTTTTTTTTTTGCTTTTCTGTCGTCCAAACGAAAAGTCGTCTACTGCGTTTTGATTAAACGCAGCAGCTTCTTCTTCTTCCGCGTTTCACCGTTTGGTCGAAACGACACGTTGTTTCGACCTTCAGTTATCCAGCTCCCACTTTAATCCTCGGCACTTTCCAGAAATTAGACTTTGGCCCACAGTTATTTTCTCCCGTTTGCAATTAGGTCCTTCCTTCCCCTCTTTTCTTTCCTAATTTTCCTAACTTCTTTTATTTCTTTTCAATTTAATCATTTTCTCTATTTTTCTCCAAATTATCTCAATTAAAACCCTTTTAATTAATTTTCAAATTAATTAAAATTAAAAAAATAAAACATACTGCGATTAAAAATCGAAATCAAGAATATAATATAAACATTTGCCATTTTAACCTTAAAATTGATTTTTAAGATTAAAATCACAAATCATTCTTTTTTTTTAGTTTAAATTCTTCTTCTTTTTCTTTTTTTTTATATTTTTCTTTTCAATTTTGAAAAATAAAAACACACCGAAAACATATTTTTTGTAAATAGAAGGGGAACTTTGAGAATTTCTTTAAAATACGACAAGGATTAAAATATTAAAAAATATTTTGGAAAATAGGAAAATAGAGCTGAATAGGAATTCTGAAAATTCCGAGCTTGGAGCTTTTATCATCCTTAGTTATTTTTGGGGTGCAAAAATTGAGCGTTAACACACCGGTTTGTATCTTTTAGACCTTACTCATATTTTTTAAGGTCGTCGAACTCTATGTTCTTAGGAGGGTCAGGCGGCAGTTCAGGTACAGACAGAAGATACTTGGAGACGTTGGTCTGCTGCAGAGGGTGGAACATTAATTGACGATTAATTGGCCTATATACCTATGGGCATACATCAACAAATGGGCGCATCGAGCAGAGATATTAATGGATGGAGAAAACATTGGACGCGCCGAGTCCTCTGATGACTACCTAGGATGGTATCAATTACGGACTGTCCGACACTTAGCGAATTCGGAGGATCGGAGGCTATTTCAGAACGTCAACCGAGGTTAAATTTATTTACATAAAATAAATTTAAATGACATAAGTTACATTTAATTAAATAAAATAAATTTAAATTACATAAGTAACATTTAATTACATAAAATAAATTTAAATTACATAAGTTACATTACATTGCATAAATTATATTTAAATTGGAGCTCTATTCGATTATGAGAAATTAGGCACGATTTAATATTATGTTCTAGATTTTTATATCAACTGCAAATGAACCCCTTCATCATCAGCCTTCTGGTATAATCCATCGTCCCTTTCATTCGATTTACCTGCCTTCGACCTGGTCCGTCATGGTGAATTAGAATTATCCGGACGTAGACTTTATTCCAGTTGAGACCATGTTTCACTGCCCGTAACAGGAGTAAAGTTTCCAGAAAACTGCACAACCCATACTTACGAAATGTAGAACTTATCAATAAGTCGTAAGGCATCTTCGCCCCTAAACGAAGCAACGACAACTGCATGTGAACATGAAATTCTAAAACTCTGCCACTTTCTGCAGCTGCAATTTTGAATTCCGTATTGCACCAGCTGTATGTTGTCACTTCCTGTCACCACTTTGTATAATCCTATATTTTAATTCCAGTAGGTTACTATATGCGCCCTAAAACGCTGTCTTTACATAATAAATTGTTGCATGGGGATCAGCGCAAGAAAAGTTTGACATTTTTTTATCTTCGTTAAGTCCCGCTGAAAAATTTGCAACTTTCTTCTCTAATGACGATTCAACCAAAGCTCCGATCGGGAAGTGGTAAACCCCTTTTTAGAACGTTATTGAAACTTTCTGAAGTATTAGTTGTTGACAAACCCCATCTGTGGCAACTGTCAGCGAAAAGAGTCTATTTCTCTGGATCGATGTTCTGCAAATATTGGTCGGCTCTAGGGGATCTCTCTTGCAATCTTGTCCATGCAACTCCGTTCTAACTTGTTGACCAATTTGTTTCAGACCCTTCTGTCTGTATTCCTTAGACATGTTCGTCTTCACATGCTCGAGGCAAAATCGGTGAACTTTCATTCCCAGATATTTCTCCAACATCGTCTCCATTGTAGAAAGGATTCCTAAGTGACGGTTAGAAACAATGCAAGTCCAACGATTGACAAGAATGTACAATTTAAGGTATTTTAGAAACCATTTCCAACTGTGCGTTGTCTCATCGTCCATGGTCGCAAATGCAATTGACAAAATATTGTTATTCAACATTTTCACCATTACTATGATCAGTTTGCCCTTCTATGACCCCTGTAAGTGAGTTGCATCGATGTTTATGACCGGATGAAAATACTGGTACGTTTGAACATATAATCCAAACACTTAGACTCACATATCTAAAAATTCATCTAGGATCAGTTTTTGTGCCCTGTTTGAACTTGAACATGAATATGGTGCCCGAGTTGGCCGCCTACACTGCGGATAAATATCTTGGCACTAAAATTATTTTCTCATGCCCCATATACTGCATCAATGACCTTTCTTTTTCCGTGCCACGCTTTCTTGTATCCTACTTTAACACAGAATCATTCATACACGTCTGTCTGAATATATTTCAACTTATATTCAAGGTCATTCTTGATATTCGGGATAATCAGTTTTATAATATCATTCGACGTGACATTTCTATCCTCATTCCCGATTTCAGTGTCGGGATAATTGTCTTACTTAACCCATTTAACCATTTTCCACTTTCCAAACCATGATTGTTCCGATGCACGAATACTCCATCCGCATTGTGGGTCATGCAGTAGTTCTTGTGATTATGTAGGCCCACAGGTAACATATTCGACTGCCCACATCGTCTTCTTACAAGAGATGGTGTTAAACGTCACAGCTTTTTTCGCGAACCATTCAACCACGGCATAAATTACAGCTTTCTTGCTCTTGAAATGAATACCGACATCAATACTCTCTGTATTTCTGTCCCACATTGGCTCCTCAGAATCTTCATCCTCTGGTATTTATTCTCTTATGTCACCGTAAACAAAATGTCTCGATGGTGTAATTACATTGGTTTCACTGTCATTGGTGTCATCGTTCCAAGGCACATACTCCTCATTGCTGCGAGAACCACTATCCGCCGATGTCTTATCTTTATTTCCTACATTTTCAGCTGGATCAACAAAATCATAGATTGGCTCATTTACGAATTCCTCATTTTCTGAATCAGCATATCTAGCGCCCATATTCTCATCTGCAGCGCCAATATTTTCATCTGTAGCAGTGCTGCTTTCTTCTGGACATACAGTGCAGACGTAGTAGCTTCACATACATTATCTGTTCCGCTGATATGTATAATTCTAGATATTTGAATGCATAAAAGTATAAGAACGGGACTGTCTCGTCATCCTACATAATTATGTAACATCTAACACCATTATCTTCTATGCACACCAAAATAAAATGCAGTTAAACCACCCTCTTATTCACCTGACAAACTCTGCACACTCAATCAACAAGCTGATTAAAGGACAACTGAGCATTAATGCAGATTGTTGCATCGACTAGAATCCTGTTCGGACCAATTACACCGTCCACCATTGGTACGACACCGCTTCAAAATAGATTTAATAGAAATAAAGTTATGTATGTCATTTTCACAACCTATAAGATTTTTTCAATGACAGAATTACGATGTTGTTTGAAATGTGATCATTTTTCTGTCTCGTCGGGCTTTAAATAGGTTGTTTTCTTCCACAATTTGGAATTGCGAAACGAAGTGTCAGAAGAACAAAATTTGTTGTTATTTCGCAGCTTGAACTTGCGAAACAGGAATTTAACAAGTTCAAATTGCGAAACTCCTGTTTTGCAACTTCATGTGGCAAAACCTCCTTAGTTTCGCAATTTGAACTTGCTACATTGCTGTTTCGCTAGTTCAATTTGCGAAACACTAGCTACTGATTAGTCTTCCACAATTTGAACTTGCGTAAGACCCTATTTTGTCCATATTTCAAAATTCTTCCTTTCTGGCGTCCATCATATAAATTTCCTAATTTTTTTTTGGAATGCACCATACGAAATTATGTATCCGTTTGTAGGGGAGCTTTCCAAATGGGCATTTAAAAGCTAGATATAAAATAGGTTAAAATTTGAAATGTGTAAATTTGTATGTGTTGACGCTCGATTTGTGCACGCCCCCAAAATTATCCGAGGATAATAAAAAGCCCCAAATTCGGAATTGACCAAATTCCTTTTCGGTTCGCTCTTTCCTCTTTTCCTAAAATATTTTCCTAATATTTTTAATCTTTTTCATGTTTAAATGAATTCTCAAAATACCCTTCTAATTGCAAAAATATATTTATGTTTGTTGATGTATTTTATTTTCCAAATTGCAAAAATGGAAAAAGAAAAAAAAGAAGAAGAAAAAGAAATTGAAAAAGAATTTAAATATGTTTATTTGTGATTTTAATCTTAAAAATCAATTTTAAAGATTAAAATAGCAAATGTTTATATTTTATTTGTGATTTCGGTTTTTAATTGAAATATGTGTTGAGTTTTTAATTTTAATTAATTTTAAAAATTAATT
>CANUEY010216637.1:0-13985 GCA_948099555.1 Croton setiger
AGTAGTAGTAGTAGTAGTAGTAGTAGTAGTAGTAGTAGTAGTAGTAGTAGTAGTAGTAGTAGTAGTAGTAGTAGTAGTAGTAGTAGTAGTAGTAGTAGTAGTAGTAGTAGTAGTAGTAGTAGTATTATTACTACTAATAATAATAATAATAATAATATAGGGGCTTGATTTAAAGATTGAGTTTAATTAGTATGGTTCGATTCAAATAAATAAAAGGGTAATTTTGTTATTTTCTAAAAATTTAATTCAAATTTCAATTGACTAACCGCGTTTCTGGACGAAAAGAACTAATAATACAATTTTTGAAACCATAAGTATCTATTAATACAATTTCCAAAATAGAAGGACCCTAGAGTATATTACGCAAAATCTCAAAAACCTATAAATAATTACCCCTTTTATTTATTGGAGAAAAAGTTATTTCGTGATTAATTCTAACGATATTTCTAATTGACGATTGATGGTTATTTTTGCAAATTGAATGCACATTGAAAGCGATGAATTACGAAAATTAAATTATGAAAAAATAAATATTCATCTCTTAAATCTAATTATTTTTTTTCATTAAGAGAAAATAATTACAAATTGGTTCTAATACAACATATTCTACCATTTTAATCCCCCAAAAAATTTATTTAAACCCCCAAACATCCCATAAACACATCAAAATACACATCAAAACAAACATGCAAAATTACCAAAAAAATCCCCTAAGTTTTGGCAAATTATGAAAAGGTCCTTATATTTTGAAAAATTACCAAACAATACCTAAAATATGCAAAACTACTAAAATAGTCCATTGAACAAATAAAATTTATAAAGCAGTCCCTGATATTTAAAATTACTAAAACAACTTCTAAACATGTAAAATTAATAAAATAGCCCTTAAAACACGTAAAATTATTAAAATAGCCCCTAAATATGTTAAAATTGCTAAAATAACATCTTAAACATGCAATAATGCAAAACAATCCCTAAACATTTGAAAAATTACAAAACAGTCCTTAAACTTAAAAAATTGCCTAAAACAGTCCATGAATCATGCAAAATGTCATAAACAACACCTAAAATGCCCAAAATTTTAGAAATAGCCCTTGTGTAATTCAAAATTTCTACAACTAAGTTTTGCAGAATACCAAAACAACAACATAAAATAAATAAAAAGGAAGCAGAAAACTGGCCGAGTTTCGAAGCTAAACATAGAACCAAGAATAGACAGATTATTTCAAGTTTGAACACAAGCAGTAGTTGGAAGCATATAGATGTTGAGGCAAATTCATTACAGCAACAACAACAATTTTGACAAACAACATACTAAGCTTTATAGTAGAAACAAAAATAGAGGCTAAGCAATTTTATTTAAAACAGATGAACGAACACAACAGCAACAACTGGACAACATTTCAAACTTATGACATGATTGACAATAGAAATTATCCAGCACTATGAATGACCACATGATTAACAACATAAATAGTAACAATCCCTCATTTGATTTCAAGAGAACTTATAATCTGTCAACACTAAAATCTAAGAATTTTTAAACTTTTGCAACATAAAAACAGTAATGCTATAAGAAAGACAAAAAGGCAGAATCAGTGAAAGGACAAACAAAAATAAGAACAAAAACACAAATTTGACGACTGATTATTTTGGACTATGGTCACTCAAATGTATGCCCTTAGAATAACTGTTGCAATGTTATTGCTTAATTAAGAATAAAGAATGTAACCTGAAACCAGTCTCAATCTACCATTTAAATAGTAATAGGAAAAAAGTGATGAGGTCCTATAATCTCGGAGCTCTCCATGATTTTAGGGATCATTAGGCGAGATTATAGGTAGAAATCATGTGACTGATCCCAAATCTTGACGCAACGCCCATCGTCTAATAAGCTGGCCAGAATGGCTCCTTCGAAGTATCATGCCTCCAGTCCGAGAGAGGCAGTCCATCTGAAGTTACTTGCCCACTGAAGCATTCACACATACCGAGGTCCTTATGAGCGCTTCATGGGCTTGAAATTACTAAAGCCATTAGGCTAGTAACATAAATTAAAAAATTTTAAAAAAAAAATTCAAAAATTAGAAATTAAATAAATAAAAGGAGAAAATTAATTTTTATTATTTAAGATTATTTTTAGTTAATTTTTGATATCTTAAATAATTTATTATTTTATGAAGAGTATATTACACTTACTTCAGACAAAAGTAAATTTTTTTATTTATTTTAATTAAATAAATTTATTCAGTGTATTTTTTCTTATAAATTACTAATTATTTTACATATTAAAATTCTTTTTCTAATTATTTTTATTTTTGAAACCATATCAACTCGGATAAACTAAACATGCAGTTAGTTACAATAAGAGTAAATGTTGAGGGTTTTTTCGTGGTAAATTAAATCCGGGAGGTAGCCGTTTTATTCGGCGAATAATACGTATAAGCGCCGTATTTTTTGTCTCAGTTCTAAATCCCTATTTCCCAAAGCCTACGCAGCTTTCTGTTTCAGTCAGTGGAACTGAAAATATCGAACGGCTCTTCCTTCTGTCGAACTAAAAAATCAAAACTGGAAACCGGGAACCGCCGCTTGCACTGCCTATAATTGTTTAAAGCTTTCATCTTTTAGCGTATGTTACTGTTATACTGTTATGCCCTTTGATTTTTCTTGCTTTCTGTTTCATTACTTCATCCTTTTCGTAAATTAATTTGTCTAGCTATGCACTTCTGTCAATTATTTCTTCTTGTTGATGGGGTTTTTTAGTTCTATTACAATTAATTCTAATTACAAGCTAATATTCTTACTCTTTGTTGTTTGTCAATTTTCATAAATGTGAAGATTACTTTGAAATTTTGATGCTGAATGTCAATATCCATAGTAATAGACGAGAAAAAACATTGCTTTTTGATGTACATTGAGTACCCTGATTGAATTCTAATTCTTCGTACAATGTTCCCTAACGAAATTATAGTCTTCTGTTGAATATTAATTTCAGTACTTTGTGCTAAGTTGAATCTAGAAGAACACGAACTTTCAGCTCAATCTCTTTGGGCAAAATGTTGCTTTAATGTAACAGAAAATCACCACAGTTACAATAAGTCTTTTTGCTTCATTACCGAGTTCTCTACTGTGAGTAGAGAAAATATCCAGTATTTTGTACCTTTTTTTTTTTATAATACTGTTGTTATTGTGTAGAAATCAGTGGAATAGAATTGGTTGGTTATGTTTTATTGATTTTTGATAAGTATTAGTGCTTGAAAATCAAGGTTCATGCTTATAAATTATAAATCGTGCTTACCAATGTAAATTAGATGCTTATAAATTATAATGTAAGTGGTTAATGAGCTTTGTCCCTTCTTTGCTTGCTATTGTGCAATTGAGAGTGTGCTACGAGTTTAGTGTTTTTGTGAGAAAATGTCGGGGGAGTGGGCTGTGTAACTGTGAAATTTTTAGCAGAATTGAGGGGCAAGGGTTCTTGCATTTCCCAAACTAGACATTACATGCCAGACACCCCTGTTTGTATATGTGTTTCTTGATTAATGTCGATGACAATGGAATGTGTGGATTGGCTTTTTTTCTTGGTTCATTTGTCAAGATTTCCTAATTTGGGATTTGTATTGCATGAGATGGTATTGTGCCGCAAAAATCTCTTATGGATTATATAAATTTTTTATTGCTTAAAATCAGATCTTTTTTCATTTATCAATTAGACAATCCCTACCTATTCCTTTTTATTATTTCCTCTCTAAAATATATCAATGTCTTTCCTTTTTACTCGTGAGTATGGGACCATGACTTTTAAAATTTGGATTTCGATCAAAGGATTCTGCCAATTTTAGCATCTTGTGATATGATCAAATAGTGAAAGGATTATCATGTTGTCAGCTTATGGTTGTATAAAAAAGGTTGATGATAAGTTGAAATGGAAATTCTTCTTCCGTGATGAATGCATTTGTGAACATCATCAAGGTTATATGTATTATCAGACATAAATATTTGGTTGTAACCAATTAAATCAAACTACTTGGTGTGTTTTGGGCTAAATATTTGTTTCAAAGCCAAGAAAACTTACCCATTGTAATTTTTTTAACTATTACTAGGATTTGCCTTTCTTCTAATTTTTTTAACAATTACTAGGATTTGCCTCTTCTAGCTGTCTTGTTTTCACAATAAAGAAGGCTACAAAACATGAAATAAAAACTTGCTTTATAAGTTGAACTTTGTTAATTTCACTAGGTATTTATCTTTACAGTTACATACCTTCATGGAGATCGATTCAGATATTAAAGGTGGCTCCTTAGTGTTGATAAAGCAAGGAGCAGAAGCTGTGAGTTTCATTATAACTGTTGTTGCTTTTGAGTTTGAACTTCTTTTGTTCTTACTTTCTTATGTAGAATTACAGCTCTGCATTTTGTTTCTGAAAGCTCTTGTATTTTTCACCATTAAATTAAAATCATTTTCACTTTCCTTTTTCTTTTGTCAGTAATTTTATTTCAATTTGAAATGCTTAGTAGTTTTGCAATTTCTAATACCTGTCTTCTTAGAGAGTTTTTGAATCTACTTTTGTTGGAAGACGATCTATTGTCAAGGAACGCTTCTCGAAGAAATATAGACATCCAACTTTGGATTCTAAACTCACTACTAAGCGCCTAAATGCGGTTAGTTATTTATATAAAGCCAATTTTCAATGCTCTTCTTGTTATAGAAGTGCGCTGCTCTTTCTGATATTTTTCCATGTATTAAAATTTGAGGCAGGAAGCAAGGTGCATGACAAAGGCTCGACGACTTGGTGTTTATACACCAGTATTGTATGCTATTGATCCTTTGCTACATACACTCACATTTGAGTATGTGGAGGGTTACTCTGTGAAAGATATCTTTCTTGAAATCGGGTCACACAGTGTTATGGAAGAACGATTGCGTGATATTGCGATGCAGATTGGTGATGCAATTGGAAAACTACATGATGGTGGCCTTATTCATGGCGACTTGACCACTTCAAACATGTTAATACGCAATGGCACTAATCAATTAGTGAGTTGTCGTATATGTTAACCTCACTTTGTGTTTAGTATATTTTTATTTCTATTTTTTCTGAAACTAGAATCCATATCGTTTGTCAGGTGCTTATTGATTTTGGTTTGAGCTTCACTTCAACTCTTCCTGAAGATAAGGCAGTGGATTTGTATGTGCTTGAAAGAGCCTTGCTTTCTATGCATTCTTCATGCGGCAATGTGGTTAGTTAATACTTTTCCATTTCTATTAATCCCAACATGATTATTCTCTGAAAATTGTTGCAAATTTTAATATTTTTGTTAATGGAAACTGTAGAAAATGACTTCACAGAATGATTTAAAGAAATCTAGTTTTGTCGTAAATAATCAAAATAATTGTCAGAGCTTAGATTTTGATCTTGCTTTTATTATACCCTCCATTTTCAAGGTGTGAAATACTACCTCCACTCACTTTACACAGATAACTAATTTTCACAAAGATTAAGAAAGTGGTGAAATTTCATTGTTGTTCTTAATTTTCCTCTAATATAACATTAATTTCCTCTTATGATGTGAAAAATCATTTAAGTCCAAAAGGGTCAATAAAAGTTTTAACTTGGCATACTTTCCAAAGTTACTAATTAAGGCAGGTTTCCCTCTATATTAAATAAAACACCAAAACTGGAAAGTTTGCATATATAAAGTGAACAGATGGAGTAATATTTAAACCTGAATTCGGTATAATATATCTGACTCCTGCATTGTTGTGTAGATGGAACTCATACTCGCTGCATATAAGAAATCCTCAAAACAATGGTCATCTACCATGAACAAGCTAGCTCAGGGTATGTATGCTTGTCTATTCGATCGATGTTTGATTTGGTATTGTGCGTGTTTCATCTCATCCATAACTCTTTAAATATCTATAAATTTTGTTACAGTTCGACAAAGAGGCCGAAAACGCACTATGATTGGATAAGCCTTCCATCAGTTAAGATGGAATGTAGCTATTTAGTTGATCATAAGGTCTGAGATGATTGTTAGGTAAGATCTGTGTTGCTTTGTCTGTTAATCACAGCTGTATTTCTTATGCTCTGTTATTTTTGTCTTACGTTAAGACATCCAAATGATTATTGGTATATGCTATTGATTTTAGTTGATATAGTCATTTGTAATTTAGCTTTCAATACTTATGTATGCATACAATAAGTATAATGAGGATGTTATAGTCTGTTTAAAACTATGTTTCTGAAAAGAAAAAAAAGACTTAAAAATTTCAAATTATTTGCCCACTCGAACTCCATCTTTCTCTTCCTGAGATTGGGGGCCTTGTAGTCGGCGGTTAGCTCTTACATAATTATTCTATATATTTAGATATCAATTATATCCTTAATATATTCATTTTATGGTTTTTTTAGAAATGAACTCAATTTTTTATTTTAATTTTGGAGTAATGATTATTTTTTATTTTAATTTAGACCATGAATCTATTATAAAAATAATATAAAAAAAGAACATTTAGTTAATGTTATACTGCTATTATATAAGTATAAAAAAAAAGTTGAACTGGTGTTTTACTGTTTTCGTACTATAATTGTATGGTTATTGTTAAACTACAGTTGTTATAACTATTGTACAAATTTTGTTTTTTTTATTATTTTTTTAACAAAATGTTCGAAAATGTTATTAAAATTTAATGAGTTCATTTTTTCTATTCTATCTTGTCTTGAGTCCATTTTTCAAATTAAAATAAAAAATAGTTCTATTTTTATATATATCTCCTCATTCTATCTATTTATATACTAACAAATATATGAGTATATAAAAATACAAACTATACCCTTACATACTCATTCTATGTATTTATATACTAACTAATATATGAAAATTCTTGATTTTGGGTAAAAAATGTCATACTCTATTATTTGTTTATAGTCTTCTCTCTCTGAGAAGTGCTTCATCTTGCTTGCTAGCAAGTTTTGTTGCCTTTGAATATGGAGGCTGATAACATCTCCGTTGATATGGCAAACCTATCCGTTGATGATGGGAGTAAAGAGGATATTGTCTTCAAGGCTGATGAGGTTATCAATGCAGAGGAGGAAATAAACCCAAAGCTCTGTTTGGTGGGACGATTCTTATCAGATAGACCTGTATGAAATTAATGTTAGCTTCATTAATGAAACCTGGTATGAGGATGCTTTAGGGAGTTAGAAGGGGGTATTTATACTTTTCAATTTTATCACAAAATTGATATGGAGAGCGCTCTTGATATGTGCCTATGGAGTTTCAACAATCAATCCTCATCTTGGACAAATTGGAGGGATTTACCAATCCTTATGAGATTCCATTGAGTAGTTTGTACTTGTGGATTCACTTGTATGGATTACATCCTGGCTACAAATCTGATTATGTTTTGGAGAGGCTAGCAATGATCTGAGAGTATTTGTAAGAACTGATCCTGAGAACTTCATCAAGAGGAGAGATTATCTTCGGGTTCGAGTCAAATGGGACATCAATAAACCTATTCATGAGACA
Organism: Croton setiger; assembly: GCA_948099555.1. NCBI lineage: Eukaryota > Viridiplantae > Streptophyta > Magnoliopsida > Malpighiales > Euphorbiaceae > Croton > Croton setiger. The sequence goes on from CANUEY010216637.1 coordinate 7,527, forward strand.
TTGAAATTGAGGAAGGAAGATGACTCAAATTGGTTTTGGGTGAACATTGAGTATGAAAGAATTCCTGGGTTTTGTGATTTATTTGTGGTATAATAGGACAGTGATAAGTTTTGCCCTCTGCCTGTGATGTTGGTGCTCCAATGGTTAGGAAACTTGGCCCTCATTTGAGAGCTAATCCTTGATGCCCACGATTACCAATAGGGGCAAAATGGTTTCGTGACAGGTTTTTTTGGTCAGGGCGGTGTTCTTGGAAATGGTGGTTGGAGTCTTGAGGTACGACAGTATAGTTTTGGACGATCCATGAGGGTTGGGATGTCAACACCTTATTTTTCGAAAGAAAACACAAAATTAGGCGAGAATGGAGGAGCAGATAAGGAGGTGAAGCTATGGACGTGGAAGTGGCCAGATGGAGTTTTATAAAATGACCCAAAAAGAAGGCTAATTTACACTTAAGGTACCCAACCTTTAACCCTCATTTCACCATGGTATACAACCGTTAAAATCATACAAATATATATCCAACCTTTAGGTTTGGTTTTACTCAAAGTACACATTTATATTTTCCGGCCAACTTTCCAGTTTCACCATGGTATACAACCGTTAAAGTCATACAAATATATATCCAACCTTTAGGTTTGGTTTTACTCAAAGTACACATTTATATTTTCCGGCCAACTTTCCAGACAGATAAATACATGGTATCCAGTATGGTTAAAATTTGATTGCCATATGGATGTGTCACGTCAAATAAAAATGTAAGTTAACTTTTTGGCGTTTTTACTCTTGTTTCAATATGGTATCCCACATTTTATCTTTATTTAAGCATGTTATCTAACCTTTCAAACTTCGTTAATTTTTTTTTTTTTATGTTATAAATGCAAAATGAAATAAGTTATGAATGAATAATGTAAATTAGGTTGTCCAAAAATTATAATTTGCATATAGTTTGCAAAATTATTATCTTTATTGCAGCAATCAAATTATTATATTTATTTTGTATTATCCATTCATAATTGATCTGATTTTGCATCTATAACACAAAAATTAAATTATCAAAGTTTGAAAAATTGAGTACCATATTTAAATAAAGATAAAATGTTGAGTGTCATGCATAAATGAGAGTAAAATGTTGAGTACCTTGAGTGAAAATAAGCCAATTAGTTGATTTGTATTTTTTATTTGACGTAGCATATTTAATTTTGACTACATTGTACATATTTGTCTCACCGGAAAGTTGGCTAGAAAATGAAAATGAGTGCCTGGGATGAATCCGAACTCAAAAGTTGGCTACATATTTGTAAGATTTTAAAAATTGAATATCATGATAAAAAGAGTTAAAAGTTAGGTACCTTAAGGTAAAGGTGGCTACGGCCGAGCCGGGCTGGTTACGGGCCTCAGCTCGCTGGGCACGGTTAGGGGGAAAGTTAAACCTTAACTGGTCCGCTGGAGAACGAGACCGCCAGTTAACCGGCAGGCCACTGATGGTTCGGCAGTTATTTTATTTATATTTTTAATTTTTTTTAAAAAGGTTAACCAGCCGTTCAAAGATATGATTTATCAACTGTTCCGATTCAATACAGTTCACGATTCAAAAATAGTTTGAAACTTAACCGTACTGTCCCCCAACGGTTCCGGTTACAGTTTGAACGGTTCCTGTTTGACGATCGGTCGGGCTAGTTAACTAGCGGCCAAACGTGCCTAACTGGCCATGACCATGTCTACCTTAAGGGTAAATTAGCCAAAAAGAAGATGAATGAGCCAAGGGGATGAGATTACTGAGGCCCGATATGTTAACATAGGGGATAGTTCTACTAATGGTTCAAAAGATGGGTCTCTTAATGAACCAAAAAATGGGTCTCTCAATGAACAAAAAATGGGAAAGTGGCAGGTTTTGGCACTCAAGCCCGTCGACAGAGATGAGTCTCTTAAGTTGGAATTGCGGAGGGCTCGGCAACTCCAAGGTAGTTCAAAATTTGCAGCAGCTTGTTGTTAAAAACTAGCCTAATTTTATTTTTCTTGTTGAAACAATTTGTAATTCAAATAAAATTGATTAAATAAAGTCTATTTTGGACTATGATGATTTTTACTTTGTTGATAGTAATAATCATAGTGGTGGGTTGGCTTTATTATGGAAGGGGTTAATAATGTAAACATATTAGGTTCTTCTCATTTTATTGAAGAATAATTATTTATAGGTCTCTAAAGTTTTACATAATATACTCTAAGGTTTTTCTATTTTGAAAATGGTATAATAGGTTCTTATAGTTTTAAAAATTGTACTATCAAGTCATTCCGTCCAAAATGGGAGTTAAGTGACTATTAAATTGAATAAAAATGACATTGCCACCATTATACACGTTTAATCCAAGCTGGCAGGAAGAGAGTGAACCTGAGCTTTGAGAAACCATCGCGTGAGAATCATTAAAGCTTCCATTTTCGTTGGAAACTGCTATTTTGAAAATTCTATCTTTGCTGTTTAGTTTGAGGAATTTAGCAGTGAGAAATAAGAGCAACAATCTTCGTGGAATAGCAGTAGGCTTGAATACTGTAGGTGAAACTCATCTTTTTTTTGTTCTTAGCTTTTAATTTTGGATTTAAGGTTCTGAATGTGATGATTCAAGGTTCTGGGACTATTTTGTTTGCAATGTGAATATTTGTTAGGTTTTAGGGTTATAATGTTTCATAATGTACGAAAAATTTAGGGTTGTTATTGATGTTTGACAATTGTATTAAACTGTTTTGCTCCTTTAATTGCAGTAATGACTGAAAGTTATACTGTGTTTTGTACCTTTGGAAGTGAGGTTATTACTATTGACAATGTTGACCCAAATATATATTCTTTTTTGGATATAAATGATGATGTTTGTAAGGGGTTTAACATTGATGAGACTGATTTGGAGCTTGAATTTAGGGTTGGTCATTTTGAGTTGAAAAATGACACAGACTTATTTGACATGTTTGCTATGTTTCCTAGAGGTGAGGTTGAGATAACTATGACTGTGAATGTAGAATCCTTAGCTTCCCACCGTTTACATGTAGATACTCCTACCTTTGAAGCTCCAATGCAGCAAGAGGAAGTAGAAATAGGTAATGACATTTAACAAACTTTATTCCTAGAATATATTCAAAGAGAGAGCATTAATGTGAATGTTGCTGGGGTGACAGATGTGGATGAGGTTGAGATTGAGGTTGAACATGGGCCTCATCATGATTTTGGGCTTATAACTGGGTCTGAGCCTGATGTTGGGCTTGGAACCATGAATGAAGCTGAGGTAGGGGTTGTAGAAGGGGTTGCAGAGAGGCTAAAGATGAGGTTGGACTTGGAGATGGGATGACCAAGCTGCTACTGTAGGTAGTAAGTAGCATATGCAAGGTGGGGAGGGAAGTGGGTCACATGTGCATTTATGTGCACCCCAAAAGAGGAGGAAAATCAGCCAAACTGGTCTCCTTAGCCATAATATTTCAGCATCAAATTTGTGGAAGTCCTTATTCACAAATGATCTAAAATTTTGGAGGACAAACAGTTAGGGATGACGTTGTTTCTAATTAATTCACAAATGATCTAAAATTTTGGAGGACAAATAGTTAGGGATGACGTTGTTTCTAATTAATTCACAAATGATGTAAAATTTTGGAGGACAAACAGTTGGGGATGACATTATTTCTAATTAATTCACAAATGATCTAAAATTTTGGAGGACAAACAGTTGGGGATGACATTGTTTCTAATTAGTGGAATAAAAAAGATCAAAACCAAAGGGAAAAATGGGGTATACTAAGAAAAACCAGCCTTGCAAAACATAGGCTAAAGGTGTTAAAATGAAGCGGAATGCTCAATAAAAATTTAAATCACTTATTTATGGCCCATGCAGGTCTCGAACCTACGACCTTCGCGTTATTAGCACGACGCTCTAACCAACTGAGCTAATAGGCCAATTTGTTCATTAAATTTTTTTTATATTAATTTTAAATATGTAAAAAATTGATTTAATGATAAAGAGGGTGAGCAATTAACTTAATAATACCTGTTTTCAGTGTCTAAACAAAATGCAAGTGAATGCATTTTTCTTTTAACAATCTTATTGCTATAATAATACTACTGTGGCTTCCTTTAATATTTGTTGGAATCTTATTTAGTTCAATAATGGAATAAATTATTAATTTTACCTAAAGAAATGTTAAAAAATTCATTTACAAATGATAGTTTTTAGTGAAAGTTTGTGAGAAAAGGGGAAAATATATTGAAACTTCATAGAAAAATTAATTGAAATCTAATATGGTTTACAATTTTAAATTTCCAAATTAACCACAAATAAAATATTGAATTACATAATCTTAAAACCTTATTATAACAACATGACTTCTGCTTTTAGAATACAAATTAGTAACCGCATCATTAACATTTTCTCTAAAAGAACAAGGCCTCTTTTTATCAATTTTGCTAATCTTTTCTACCCCAACACTATAACTTCTTTCCACCCCACATATTTTATCTTTCTTGGAAGAAAATAATTGCATAATTTGTTTGATCTCTTCCTCATTCATTTGCCTTGAAGAATTAACACTAAAACTCCTAGGCTAAGGAGTAGTTCCGCCTCCGGTTCCGCTGCTACCGCCTATGCTTCTATAGCCAACCTTACCATTGCAAGCAAAATCTAACATTCTTTTTACATATAAATCTCTTGCCTTGCATAAAACTCTAACGGATGCTATTGCAATTTGAGTGAGCTTATTATTACTTTGCTTCTCATTATTATGTTTATTTAAAGAAAATAATGAAATTTAAGGTAGATTATTTGATTAATTGTTGCAATTTAGGTTGTGGATAGAGTTATATATACATTTAAAGTTCTTTCTGAAAAACTACATGGGCCTTGATTAAAAATTAATGTATAAATATGAAATGAAATAAATGTGGATGAAAATGTATTATTTTAAAATAGAGGTAATAAAATAAAAATAGAATAGAGAGGGAGGGTGGAGAGTCTACTATCTCATGCGCTGGCCTGGCCATTCTAGTTCAAGTCAAATAAGAGTGCTAACACATGTGAAACAATAATATATATTAATTTTTGGTAAACTGATTTTTAGTAAGGTTGTTGGTATAAGAAAATTTTATAAAATATATAAACATATTTTAAAAATTATATTTTATTTATGGATAATTTAAATTATAGTGTGAAATTATTATATTCAGTGTAGTTTAAATGAATGTAGGTGTTGACGGCCGGATTTTGGAAACCGCCAACGAAAATAATTTTTTTTCTTAGAGGGAGGAGGTGACAAAACATTTTTAGTTTGGAATGGGAATGCCGAAACCAGTCGGTCTTAAAATTTATTTTGTCCAAAAGTTTTAAAAATTAATAAATTATATTTTAATTCTTGAGTGGGTAGATATGAGGAGAGGACATTTCGTTTCCTGCCTCAAACCCGTATTTGTCTAATGTATGTTGGATTTCGACGTATCTCCCAACAAATTGAGTAAAATGCTTAATCCTACACATATCTAATTTATTAGTACTATAAATTTTGTTACAATCCCAAGTAAAGAAACCCCATTTCAAATATGCCTTAATCACAAAATCATATATTAATTGCATAATCCGACATAGAGGTCCTAGACTAGTCATCCTCCAACTACACTATTTCTATCTTTTATTTCCTATCTAATTTATTATCCCAAATCTAAAACACTTATTGCATGAGTTGTTAATACGAAATTTATTTATCAATATATTATTGCTCATTACTCATAAAAATTTTATGAGAATGTTGAACCCCACATCATATTTATTTTTCGGTCCCTATTTTTTCCTCATAAACCTTCCTTTATATTTATTTTTTATACTATTTAATATGGTGGGCTATACTCATATGTACCTTCTATAATTATCCAAACCAAAAACTGTTGGCGTGGGTGAGACAATCCACACGTTTTTTTTTTTTTTTTTAAGAAATGACAATCCACACGTTTTGAAGTACTTTGTGCATGAATTTATCAAATTTTGTTCTGTCATACGCAATTACTCTGTTTTGCCTCATTAAAGTAAACAAATTGTTGGTTTGCATTTGAAGCAGACTGTAGAGCTCGATTAGACCCCCACTACCTGAAAATTATGTTGGAAATTGTGTTGAGTTTTATACTTTATGTATGCAAGCAGGAGATTTGTTGGAAGATAATGGGGTTACTCTGCTTGCTGAAAAGCTTAGCGAGCAGATGAAATTGTTAGAGAAAAGGGTAAGAAACGTGGAAGCACAAAAGACACTTCTTGAGGCATATTTAATGTTGTTTTCTTTTTAATGTTATTTTCTTGAGGCATAATTAAATTAGTTTAATGAAAAACCATTAAAAATAAAAATTTAATGTTGTTTTCTTTTTAAACAAATTTGTTTATGAATTAGGGCTGCAAATTTGGGTTTCTAGATTATAACAAGAAGTGGTTTATCAACTTTTAATAT
>CANUEY010216639.1:0-11222 GCA_948099555.1 Croton setiger
TAAATCATTAAAACCATTTGAGGAAGAGAACAAAAACTAGAATATTCTGAGAATTGAGCGGACAGGAGCTGTTTTCGGAACTCTGGAGATTTCATTAAGCTGTTGGCATGTATATCATCATTGGTACTTTTTGGGGACAAATATTAAGCGTCAACAGATGTGCTGTTGCTATGAATCATCATCCTAAATGCGAGAGAAAAACGACAATCACAAAGTCCCCCGATGACTGTCGAGATTAGACCAATAATCCTAGGGTTTTAGATGTCGGAATTTTAACCAAACGAATTCGTGTGGGCGATATAAGGGTGGAGTTCATGCATTTCCTACCTCCCGTTCCCTCTTTTTTGTAAATAATTCTTTGTCATGCATCACGTAACGTGATTTTCTTTTTCAGCCATTAAGGAGTCGATTACAATTATGGGCCATGGGCCCTAACCCTAGTTGGTTGCTTTACTTGAGTCTTTTTGTCAAGGACAGACGAGATAGCCCTATCCCAGACACAATAGCAAAGCCCAACATTCACAACTGAAGTTCAAAAGCCCGCAGCATGCCCAAAAAGATAGCACGGTGACAATTCATTTAAATCATAGCTAGTCATGGCGTTCAACGTCACCACAATCTGTAATGAAATTTTACACAATTGAGTTTTGGAAAACAATTGTAAATCAAACCTTTTGTTATCAATGAAGTGAAGATTTTAGCTATTACATTTCTAAATGTCTATTGAAGTGAGAGAGTGAAAATAAAGCAAATAAAAATGAAAAGAAAGTCAAAACAAAAAAAAAGGAAAAGTGAAACCCTGTTTAAGTGACAATCGCGCTTAAGGCAAAAAGAAAGGGTAAAAGAGAGAAAATGATTAACTAGAAAACCGAAAATGGATAGTTAATAACAAAAGACATCTTAAATGTACTGTGCTAAACTATACTCGCCTACTTAGACAAAACTTTTCAAGTTCTCCAAACAGATTCGGGAAAAGACCGATGTCCCATGATAGCTAATCCACGCATTAGAATTGCATTCATCCTATTCGTTTAATTTCTGTAAATATGCATCCACGCATGCATACATGCACCATTCGCTAACATGTGTCAATGTGCAGCCATATAGCACCTTAGCTCCTCTAAAGCCAAGGAGATCGGGGTGGTAAAGAATCCATGACAGACTGGTCAGAGATTCTCGTTCCCTTAGTGTCAGTACCTGCGACATCAGATCACCCGAGATGGCGAAAGAAAGTTATAGCAGAGTCACTGACCCTAATGAATTTAAGGCCGTTATTAGAAAGATGAGGGCTGAGATGAAGGCCGAAATCAATACGAGGGTTTAGGAAGGGGTTTCCCAGGCTCTAAAGAACATGAACGGGTAATGCTTACCAACCGTAAGTCTCGTACCTTCGGGTATATAAAAGGTTAGGCCTCTAAAGCCAAAGCCTCGCTTACAGAACCCAATACTTGTCAAAAACCCACATATAGTCGACCCTAGTAACTTCCATTTAGGATTTTACCCAATTTGATGTGCTTTTGCTATGAATCATCATCCTGAATGCAAGAGAAAAACGACAATCTCAAAGTCCCCCGATGACTGTCGAGATTAGACTAATAGTCCTAGGGTTTTAGACGTCGGAATTTTGACCAAACGAATTCGTGTGTGGGCGATATAAGGGTGGAGTTCATGCATTTCCTACCTCCCGTTCCCCTATTTTTGTAAATAATTCTTTGTCATGCATCACGTAACGTGATTTTCTTTTTCATCCATTTAGGAGTCGATTACAATTATGGGCCATGGGCACTAACCCAAGTTGGTTGCTTTACTTGAGTCTTTTTGTCGAGGACAGGCAAGATAGCCCTATCCCAGACACAATAGTAAAGCCCAGCATTCACAGTTGAAGTTCAAAAGCCCGCAGCATGCCCAAAAAGATAGCACGGTGATAATTCATTTAAATCATAGCTAGTCATGACGTTCAGCGTCACCACAATCTGTAACGAACTTGTACACAATTGAGTTTTGGAAAACAATTGTAAATCAAACCTTTTGTTATCAATGAAGTGAAGATTTTAGCTATTACATTTCTAAATGTCTTTTGAAGTGAGAGAGTGAGAATAAAGCAAATAAAAATGAAAAGTAAGTCAAAAAAAAAAAAAACGGAAAAGTGAAACCCTGCTTAAGTGACAATCGCGCTTAAGGCAAAAAGAAAGGGTAAAAGAGAGAAAATGATTAACTAGAAAACCGAAAATGGCTAGTTAAGAACAAAAGAAATCTTAAATGTACTGTGCTAAACTATACTCGCCTACTTAGACAAAACTTTTCATGTTCTCCAAACAGCTTCGGGAAAGGACCGATGTCCTATGATAGTTAATTGACGCGTTAGAATTGCATTCATCCTGTTCATTTAATTTCCGTAAATATGCATCCACGCATGCATACATGCATCATTCGCTAACATGTGTCAATGTGCAGCCATATAGCACCATAGCTCCTCTAAAGCCAAGGAGATCGGGGTGGCAAAAGAATCCCCGGCAGACTGGTCAGAGAATCCCGTTCCACTAGTGTCACTACCTACGACATCAGATCACCCGAGATGGTGAAAGAATGTTCTAGCAGAGTCACTGACCCTAATGAATTTAAGCCCGCTATTAGAAAGATGAGGGCTGAGATGAAGGCCGAAATCAATACCAGGGTTCAGGAAGGGGTTGCCCACGCTCTAAAGAACATGAACATTGAACCTTCTCAGCCAGCACAACCAGTTCCTAAAGACACTGGGAAGAAACAGGTGAAGTACTAGGTCGATCCTGAACTATACCATCAAGACCCTGAACTATACCAACAGTTGTTGGACAAGGGTATGGCCCCTGCAGTTGAGAATGATATGGACGAAGTAGTGGGGACCGGGGGCAATAATAGGGCCGAGTCTATGGTCTGGAGAACAAAAGAATAGACTGGGGAAAAAGAATTCAGGGTGGAGAGAGAGACCTCTGATGAAGTTAGCAAGTTAAGCAAGCAGCTTGAAAAGATGAAAAATTTTATGAAAGTCAAAGGACTTACCGAATTTCTAGATGAAAATGACGACAAAGAACTGAATTTGAAGAAAGCTACACATGTAGCTTATAAAATGCCAAATTTTTCTCTATACAATGGCATGGGTAATCTAAGAGTTCACCTAATGCAATACAAGTCTCTGATGGAGATTAACGGTAAGCCACCGGAGGACATTGCCAAAATGTGCCCACTGTCATTAACTGACGCAGCACAGACCTGGTACTATAACCTTGATAAGAAACAGACTAGGGATTGGAACGAGCTCTCTGCTTTATTCCTCATGGAATATGCATTTATTGCTGAATGGACGTGGGCATGAGAGACCTGGAGTGCACTACCCAAAAAGTAGATGAATCCTTTGCTGAGTATTTAATGAGATGAAGATCTAAGCTTTCTCAGATGAAGAAAAGACCATGCTGAAGATCAAATCTACTTATTCATCAAAGGCACCCTTCCTCAATACCGAAGCAAAATGTACTATATGCCTTTGGAGTCTTTTGCTCAAGTTTATAAAGTGGGTCTAAGCATTGAAGATCAGATTAATGAGAAAAAGAAATATGCTCAGAAGTTTAGACAAGTCGGATATTAAGGAAACGGAAACAGGTCAGCGGGGTTAGGGAGTAAGTCTGTAGTGTCAGAAATAGATATAGCGGCTGTTAAGGCTCCAAGGAAGTTCTCCAAACTTCTAATGTCACTTTCCAAAGTATTGAAAAAGCTCAATTCACAGGGACTCATCCAGCCTCTTGATCCTCGACCACCAAATACGTTGGCTAACAATTATAATGAGAGAGCTTACTATGAATATCACCAAACTCGGGGGCATGACACAGATAAATGCATCAGGTTAATACACGAGATCCAGAATCTGATTGAAGAAGGGAAAATACCTGACCCGGAGAAGAGCAAGCCTAATACAATGACCAATCCACTTCCAGATTTCCGCAGTGTAGCGCCACCCTAAAACATTGGTTGAATTGAAGAAAAGAACCTTATGATTTGACTTTTGCTTTTCTTTATTTGAGAAAGTTGAACAATTTCTAGATTTAAGAACGATATTCTTGTTAAATTTCAGTATTTTGTTTTTATACATGTGTTTTCATTGGGATAATCATCATTACTTTGATTTGTTTTTCATCATTATGTGAGATTTGAGCCTAAACACTGTTAAATTTTTATGAGTGAGTTCCGTGCTCAGCTTAAGAATCCTAGAACTTGCTTCACGGCCTTCTTAAAGCTTAGGTTAGGATTGCAGATCTAAAGATGATAAAGGCAAATTAGGGATAACCATTTAGCTTCAAAAGCCACCCTATTTGAATAAGCCTCTAGATGAGCCCCTTTCTAGCCCAAAGTAAACCAGTCGTTTCTTGAACCATGCAATCAGCCAGCCAAAAGAAAATAACTTTCTCAATCACCCTTTTTGAAAGATCACATAGGTAAAAGGCCTAAGAAACATAAAGAAGCAAAGAAATGAAAGATAAGTGAAAGTGATAGTGTCATCAGAACATGAAAAGCAAAAAGAGAAAATGAAAGTCAAAAGAAAGAAAGTACAAGAAAATAAAAAAGGAAAGAAAAAACAGCTAGTAGGAAGAAAGAGTTAGGAAAACTCTTAAGAAATGAAACAAATTGAAAATGAGAAGTACTCTTAACTAGAAAGCTGATAATGATTGCAAACAGTCCACCAGAATGTGATTCTTTCAAAATAAGCCAAAGTATTCAATTTTGACCAACATTGAGCCAGACCCCATTATAACCAAAGAAAAGACCTTTTGATTTGAATTTGCAACCACTACAAGTGGAGGTTAGGTTTTGAAGCAAGACTATGGTGACTCTTAGCTCATTACGGTGAATGTTGAGTACATAAACAATAACCCTTTCTAAACACGTGAGTGAAGTTGTGAGTTTGAGCGACTTAAATAACTTAAAGTGAAGCTAATTATCTTTTATGAAAATACTAGTATAAAGACAAAATACTGAAATGTGTTGTGTTGAACAATCCTTTAATGGTCAAAGAATGATTAGAAAAAGAACAATAGGTTTGCCTTTTGAAAATCGCGAAGCTCCTAAAAGGAAAAAAATGAAGAGATTGCTCCAGTCGGGGGGCAATAGACTCGCAAGAAGAAAGATAAGAAAAGTTTAGGGGGCATGGAAAAGATTCGACAGGTGAAAAGCATCTACAAATATATTAAGAAGAAGTGTCAAAGAAATGGACACGATGAGGAGAGAAACAAAAAGCCATCTAATCTGATCCTGAAACAGAATCTTTTGAAAAGTCAATTGTGAAATCTGCACCTCCCTGGACAGCTTCATGGCTCGCAGCCATTGCATTAGGTTAGAATTGCATTTGGAAAGCCATGCATACATGCATTTGACTGACAACGCATTTGCATATTTGAACTTGTGTTTTGCAGGAATAAAATACACTATGAAATAAGGGAGTCAAAAATAAAAAAAAAAGAAATCAAAGATTGGAAAACAAGAAAGTCAAGACCTTTCAAAGACATAGGGTGGTTTCCGAAGACAAAGGATAGTTTTTTAGACATCTGGATTCTCTCAACAGACAGAGATTAAACCTTCCGAGGATAACAGTTGGTTTCCGAAGATAAAGGGTGGTTTCCAAAGACATTGGATAGCTTCTTCAGATAGCCAAATTCTCTCACGAAAAGCGAGAGATTAGACATTCCAAGGATAACGGTTGGTTTCCGAAGATAGAGGGTGGTTTCCAAAGAGATTGTGTAGCTTCTTCAGATAGCCAAATTCTCTCGCGGATAGCGAGAGATTAGACCTTCCAATGATAACGGTTGGTTTCCGAAGATAGAGGGTGGTTTCCAAAGAGATTGGATAGCTTCTTCAGATAGCCAGATTCTCTCACGGATAGCGCGAGATTAGACCTTCTAGTGATAACGGTTTGTTTCCGAAGATAGAGAGTGGTTTCCAAAGAGATTGGATAGCTTCTTCAAATAGCCAAATTCTCTCGCAAATAACGAGAGATTAGACCTTCCAGTGATAACAGTTGGTTTCCGAAGATAGAGGGTGGTTTCCAAAGAGATTGAATAGCTTCTTCAGATAGCCAGATTCTCTCGCGGATAGCGAGAGACTAGACCTTCCAGTGATAACGGTTGGTTTCTGAAGATAGAGGTTGGTTTTCAAAGAGATTGGATAGCTTCTTCTAATAACCAGATTCTCTCGCGGATAGCGAGAGATTAGAACTTCAGAGATAACGGTTGTTTTCTGAAGATAGAGGGTGGTTTCCAAAGATATTGTATAGCTTCTTCAGATTGCCAGATTCTCTCACGGATAGCGAGAGATGAAACCTTCCAAGGATAAACGGTTGGTTTCCGAAGATAGAGGGTGGTTTCCGAAGAGATTGGATAGCTTCTTCAGATAGCCAGATTCTCTCACGGATAGCGAGAGATTAGACCTTTCAGAGATAATGGTTGGTTTCCGAAGATAAAAGGTGGTTTCCAAAGATATTGGATAGCTTCTTCAGATAGCTAGATTCTCTCGTGGTTAGTGAGAGGTTAAACCTTCCAATGATAACGGTTGGTTTCCGAAGATAGAGGGTGGTTTCCAAAGATATTTGATAGTTACTTCAGATTGCCAGAGTTTCTCACAGATATTAAGAGTTATACCTTCCAAAGATAATGGTCGGTTTTCGAAGATAAAGGGTAATTTCCAACCACAACTGATGTTCTTTACAGTAAAACTTCTCAAAGGTGATGAGAGATTCCTCTGAAGACAATGAATCTTCGCGTCAATTGATACTTTGATATAATTTGTGCTTCGCACAATTTATATCAAAGTGGGGGCTAACTGTTGACGCTCGATTTTTGCCCTAAGGAAAAATCAAAAAGGAAGAATTGAATTAATTTTCAATTTAATTTTTAATTTGGAATGAATATTTTGTAATTAGGATTTTGTGTGATTTCTAATTGTATTTTAATTTTGGAGGAAAAAAAAAGGGAAAAAACGAAGAAAAAAGAAAAAGAAAATGAGAAATATAAAAGAAAATAAAAGAAAGGGATGTAACTGAAAAGAAATTGGAAAAGAGAGGAGGATTTGAAGGAAGGAAGGAAGGGCGTAATTGAGGGAAGAAGGAAAGAACAGGGGCCGAAACGAAAATAAAATAGAAAGGAAGGGGGAGGCGGCGCTGCTTGTTAGAAACGACGCCGTTTTATTAATGCTAAAAAGACGCTGTTTCAATAAATCTGAGGACAAAAAATAAAAGACAAAAACGCGGCGCTTCAGGTTGAAACGACACCGTTTTGGTCTTCACTGAAAAAAAAAGAAACGGAAGAAGAAGACAATCGAGAACTGAGGAAAGTTGAGGAACAGAAACGTGAAAGATACGAAGACGAAGACTAGAGGCGTGAACCGAAGGGAGATTGAAGAATTATAAGGTAGAGATGGAATCGAAGATGGACATCGGAAAAGAAGCGGAAGAGTTCGAAAAGGAGAGGGTTCATCCTATAAAAGGCAAAAACGATGCGAGAGGAGGGGGGATCGAGTCCAGAGGAAGAAAAAGAACGAAAACTGTAAGAAATTGAGATTTTAGGGTTTTTTGAATTCCTGTAATTGGGGAAATTTGGGGAATTAGAAATTTAGGGTTCTTCTTCTGGGAATTTGGGGATTCAAATTTGTAATTAGGGTTTTTTTTTCGATTCTAGTTTCAAAAAATAATTTGAAAATCAGAAATAAGGAAAAAATAGGTTGAGAATTAGACTGAACCATTGTTCATTCTCTGGGAATTCATCAAGGAACTTTGTAGAGAACAACTAGATTCTAAGATTATATAATTCGAGGTATTTATGCTCCTTGCTTTAATTTAAATTGTTTATTCAAAATGGTTGGAATTATATAGGAGCCAGATTGATGAAGAGTTTGAATTTCTCTGTTTGTATTTTATGCTTTTGTTGTTGCTCCCAGTTGTTTGTGTTTATCTTGATATTCATTGAAGCTTTGTTTTTGTGTTGTTTAATTGACTTTCTGTTGACCACTAAGCTTGCCATGTCTGCTGTTTCTTTAGCAATTTATTCTAGTTATGGCCTCATCATAATTTTACCTTTTTGTTGTCATTCTAAACATATGATGTTGAAGACTGGTGATAACTAGATATACATATATTGAATTAAGCCTTGATATGTACAGAGTTATCTATATTTTATCTATGTTTGGTTAATAAAAAGGCTCATTTTCATGTTGCTACATATCTAACTCAGGATGTGAACTTAGTTCCTGTATGTTTAACTTTGAGATCTTGTTGTAGAAGGTTAAGTTTTGGAATAGAGGTCACGCTATGGTGTTGATTAAGTTGAGTTTCCGTTGTGGGTATTCTTGATATAACCCTTTAGAATTATAGTAATGTGATTTCTGTCCAGACATGTTATTTAGAGTATATAATTGTTTCTTGTTGTTTATAAACTGCTGTAGCCCCTATTGTTATGTATGATTAGTAATTGTAACTTCTCATGCTTACATTTATGATGTGATCCTTGGTTAAGAGTCATAGGATATATGCATGTTTTGTGAATATCATAATTGTTTGTGGAAAGTTAGGGTAGTTTCATATGTGATAACACAGCTTGGATGAATTAAACCTATTAAGGTCTTCTTTGCATTTCAAGCATGCTATAAGAATCTAAGGGTAGTCATGGCATGGTTTGTACTCAACTTTGGTAATTTTGCATCATAATGATTATTTGGAAATCTGTTTTGGTTAAATTAACCATTCGAGCAATTAGGCCATATTTGTAATTTTAGGAAAATTGAAGCATTGATTATAATTTTCATAACTTGCCTTTGAAATGTTGAAATTTGCATATTATATGATTGATTGGTCAATTTGGCATGTTTGAAGGTTGTCTTCTTTAATTAGGGACTTTTTTTGTAATTTACTAAATTATGAGGACCTTTTCGTAATTTGCCAAGTTTGTTTCAATTTTCATATTTTGGGTGTTCGAGTTTATTTTGGGTATATTTGGGTAGAATGTAATTTAATTAGGACTGGTTTGTAATTATTTTCTCCTAAATGGAGAAAGAATAATTAGGTTTATATGTGAATGATTTATTTTCTCGCACTTTTAATTTCCGCAATTTATTGCTTTTGTGTTTGAAATTGTTTTCACAATTGATCAAAAAACGCCAATTAGGAACATCGATAGAATTAATCACGCAACGACTTTTCTTTTAAAATAAACTTAAATTTTGGAAATTGAACAAACCTAGAGGCCGGTTTTTGCCGGGCGGCGATTTAAGTGAAACTTAAATCATTGTACCTTACCCCTTTACTCGGATCTGTAATTTTTGACCAGTGCCTTAAAATTAAAAACAGAGTCATTTTTCTTGAAAATTAAAATTGGTTACCCGAAAGCGGGTGGCGACTTTAAAACCTATTTAAGAACGACTAATTCGGCACGCGCATCCAAAAAATGTTTTATCACCATCTTTTGGTAATAATCCAATATGAACAACAACAATTTCGCTTACGACCGAGGGTGAGGAAGTTATTGTGGTCGGGAGGGGTAGAGACTTCTTGAGTAATGTGATATTGGCAGTGGCAGTAAGGAAGCTATTTCAGAAAGGGTGTGAAGCATACTTAGTGTATGCATTTAAGGCTAAGAAGGAGAAGCCGAAAGTGGAAGATATACCCACAATATGTGATTATCCAGATGTGTTTCCAGAGGATTTGCTAGGGTTACCACCAAGGCGAGAGGTAGAGTTCTCAATTGATATGTATCCTAGGGTTAAACTAGTTTCTATTACACCTTATAGGATGGCACCAGCAGAGTTGAAAGAATTGAAGATTCAGTTACAAGAGTTTTTGGATAAAGGTTTCATAAGGCCAAGTATTTCACTATGGGGAGCGCCGGTGCTGTTTGTGAAGAAGAAAGATAGGTCATTGAGGTTGTGTATTGACTATCGGCAACTTAATAAGCTGACAATCAAGAACAAGTATCTGTTACCACGGATAGATGACTTATTTAATCAATTGAAAGGAGTAGGTGTTTTCTCCAAGATTGATCTCAGATCGGGATATCACCAATTACGAATTAAGGAAGAGGATGTGGCGAAGACAGCATTTAGGACACGGTATGGTCATTATGAATTTTTAGTGATGCCATTCGGTCTTACAAATGCACTTGTAGTGTTCA
Organism: Croton setiger; assembly: GCA_948099555.1. Classification (NCBI taxonomy): domain Eukaryota; kingdom Viridiplantae; phylum Streptophyta; class Magnoliopsida; order Malpighiales; family Euphorbiaceae; genus Croton; species Croton setiger. Next base: position 10,182 of record CANUEY010216639.1, read on the forward strand.
TGGATCTCATGAACCGTGTTTTTTATCCATATCTGGACCAGTTTGTGGTGGTGTTCATCGACGACATATTGGTGTATTTGAAGGATAAAGTGGACCATGACAAGAATTGGAGGGTGGTTTTACAGACATTAAGAGACAAACAATTGTATGCGAAGTTGAGCAAGTGCGAGTTTTGGTTTAAAGAAGTATCTTTCTTAGGTCACATGGTATCATTTGAGGGAATCGGCGTGATCCAAAGAAGATTGAAGCTATCCTAGAATGGAGGCCACCTAGGATGGTGACAGAAATGAGAAGTTTTCTTGGGTTAGCTGGTTATTATAGAAGGTTTGTTAAGGGGTTCTCAATTATTGTAGCTCCAATGACTAAGTTATTGAAGAAAGAAACAAGATTCCAATGGAATAGTAAGTGTCAGAGCAGCTTTAAAAAGTTGAAACAAGCTTTGACAGAGGCACCAGTGCTAACACAGCCAGTGTTAGGTAAAGAGTATGTGATATACAGTGATGCTTCTCATATTGGTTTGGGTTGTGTATTAATGCAAGAAGGGAGGGTTGTAGTCAAGGCAACTTAAACCACATGAGAAGAACTACCCAACCCATGACTTGGAGTTGGCAGCCATAGTGTTGCATTCAAGGTGTGGAGGCACTACTTATATGGTGAAAAGTGTTACATTTTCACGGATCATCAGAGCTTAAAGTACCTTCCGACACAGAGGGACATGAATTCCAGACAAAGGAAGTGGATGCAAATTTTGGCAAACTACGATTATGTGATTAACTACCATCCAGGTAAAGCCAATGTTGTGGCAGATGCTCTTAATCGGAAGACATTGTACTCTTTGAGTGCAATGCGGATGAAATTAGAGATAGATCATCAAGGTGTGTTGTGTGCTAGCATGCAAGGTCAGCCAGAGTGGCTACTCGAAGTGAAAGAGAATCAGAAGGTTGACAGTCAAATTTTAAGTTGGGTTCAACAAGTGGGAGGCGGTAAAAAACAGAAGTTCAGAATGCTGGATGGGGTTTTATACTATGAAGATAGGTTGGT
>CANUEY010216677.1:0-14993 GCA_948099555.1 Croton setiger
TGGTTGTTAAGAAAAAATATTAAAATAAGAAAATAATTTTTGGTTGTTAAGAAAAAATATTAAAATAAGAAAATAACAAAATTCAATTAAGGTTTAGTTTTGTTTTAATTTCTATTTTGAAAATTAAAATGTGATTTATAATTGTTATTTAAATAAAGTTTTAATTTTGTTTTTGAAGAAAATATAAAATAGATAGATTTTGAGAAAATTGGAGAAAAAGGGTGCAATTGAATTAAATTAGAAGTTGTGGGGTCAAATGTATAAATATGGAGAAGTTGAGGGGTAGAATTGAAAAGAGAATATGAATAGATCGAACCGGAATCGGTTCGATCTGAAATTAGGTCTGATCTGGAATTGGGTTTTAGGTTCAATTACAATTAAAATAACAAAAATAATAATAAAAAATAAAGAAGTCAGTCGAATTGAAATGGGAAAAGGGGATGAAAGAAAATCGATTGAGGATTAGGGATTTTGGGGAATGGGAAATTGAATTCAATTAGGGATTAGAGCAATTCAAAAGGGGGAATTTGTAATCGGTGATGAAATTGAAAGTTCCAATTGAGTGAGGGAAGAACGAGAATGAAGAAAGAAGAACCGAAATTGGGAAGGGTACAGAAAAGGGTTGTTAGCAGAAACAGAAAAATGAAGAAAGTAGGGGAGGAGCGCGTGGTAATTCTGTTAGTGATCGTACGAACAAATTGGAGGGTGGACAGCTGGACGAATTGTGGAGAGGAGTTCGTTGGGAAGAAGTTCGTTATAAGGAACAGTCGAGCAGCTAGTGGGGGGGGGCCAATTCTGTTGACAACGAAAGGGAGTCCAGAGAATTCTTCTGCTGGGAACCCTCAAGTAGTGTTTTTCTTCTTTTCTTTTCTTCAAAAAATTTCCTCGGTATTAAAAACATTTCTGTAAAGCTTCTTCAATGCTGGGTAAATGGAACCCAGAATTGGAGAATTAGAATTTCGAGTGATTTTCTTCTGGTTTGAATAAGCTGTAAAGGAACGCTGGATTTTGATTGTTGAGCAGAGTTCTGAGGTACCATTGTTTTCCTTCATCTGATTCTATTTCTTTGAATTCAAGTATGAATGATGATTTTTGAAAATAGATTGAGTGTTCTGTTGTTTACCCTTCTGTCGATACTGGAATATCCAATTGATACTTATTTTTTTGTTGAAGATGGGAAGTTTGGAAGGAAGGTGAATACTGGATTATGTTTCTGTGTGTATTGAGATGATGTTATTCTGTTTAAAATTTAGTCATTAGTTTGTTTGCTGCTTTGAATTAGTTATTTCACTTGCTGGGATTGTTAGGATATTAACATATCAAATTGTAGTATGTGAAATTGATGATAGTAAACATAAAATCCAGACTGCTGCCATGAGAATTGTAGATTTGGAATATACTTAGGCAATTGCATCATGATGTCTTCATTTTCTGGAAATTCTGTTGAATAGGTCCTTTAGATTCAACAAACTGTCTATATAGGTAAATCATTCATTGGTGATTCTCATTTACTATTGATTAAAAAACTCTTGAAGGTACCTTTTTATATATGATTTGTGCTCATTGTGCATTTTAGATTTGAGTTCTGGACATTCCATAATTATGTTTATAGAATGTTTCATCACTGAACATTAGATTTACCATGGTTGCATTATATAATTGAGTTTGAAGAACATGTTCAGATCTGGAATAACTAAGGATTGCTTTTGAAACAATGTGCATAAGATCCCTAAAGTAATTAAACAATATGCATATGATTTTGTCTTGCCCCAGATTTGATAATCTTTAAGATGATAGGATGATATATGTGATCTGAATAACTTGGACCTTATCTATGTTACTTCTGTGAACATTGATTAATTTGTATGACTTGATTAAATTTATCTCTCATGAATTGTTTCAATCAGAAGTAACAATCTAGAGTTTTAGCTCAAATGTGCATCTTATTCAATAGAATATCATTCTTAGTTTGCATCCTTTGAATCACTGTTCACTATTTGTGATTGTCATTGTTCTGCTTTCTTTTGTTAGTGACAGCCTATTCTTAGATTATGTCTCTTCATGCTTCAATAGTTATATCATGAATGGATTTTTAGTTTGAGATCCCACTTTATCTAAACTGTTGAAAATGGAGTCATTCATTGTTGTATGATGAATCATGACATAAGAAATGAATCATGCAATTTGAGAATAAGAATTCCAGTAGGGAAGCAGCCTGGTAATATATCAAAATTGAAATACTATAATTAAGTTGCTTTCTGTCTGCTGAATTGATCATGATTTTGTTTGATGTTTTGTTTGGTATGGGTAATGGTATTCATCCTTAAGAAGGGCAAAATGGTAATTTTACCAAAAATAATAATTATTAGCTGTTATTGAATGATTGTTTGCTGGAATTGTTTGTTTGGTTCAAAATAACATGATTTGGAGTGTTTGAATGAAATTGGGGCAGATTTGCAAATTTTCAAAAATTGAGGGGCATTTTGGTAATTTTACATAATTTGGGGGGTTAAATTGAAATTTGCCAAAATTGTCCAATTTGATGTTGAATTGATTAATGTTTTTTTATTTTGGATTAATTTTGAAGTTTGAATGCTTGAATCTATGTTTTGGACTTGATTGCAAGATTTTATATTTTTAGGTATTAAAATTGCAATTTTATTTTTATGATCAATTCTTGTAATTTTGGGTTGGGTTTTAATTTTGGGGTTTAATTAAGGGTAGATTGTAATTAATAGGGATTCGGTTTTGTAATTAGTTTTCTTAGGATTTTATTTTCCGCAATTTACTTTTTTCGCACTTTTATCGCTTTCTGCTTTGTGTTTTAAATCGAACGTTAAAAATCACCGTTAGGAACATCGATTAGCGTTTTCAAAATAAAATTAACGACTTGACTTAAATTTAAAAATCAATTTTGGTTAGCGAGGCCGGTTTACGAACTGGGCGTTAGTCGAAATTTAATTTCGGCTAACGTACCCAACCCACTTACCCGACTTTGGTTCAACCAATGCCTTATCCAAATTTTTCAAAAACGGAGTCAATTAAAACAGAGTCATTTTTTAATTTAATTTGGTTTTCAAAACCGGTTCCCGAAGGGTGGCGACTCTAAAATTTTTAAGATCGACTAGTTCGGCAATCATCCAAAAAATGTTTTATCACTTGTTTTTTCAAAATCAAAATTCTAAGTTTTTTCGGTTTAAATTAAAATCGGAAAAGTCGTTCGCCCGAATCGGGCCGTCATCAGTACCCTAAGGGAAAGTATCTAAGTTACATGAAAAAACTGAGTGGCTAATAGGGACCCTCGTGCACCTAAAGTAAGGATATACCTCGCTACATGTGAAACAAAAAATTCCGCGTGTTTCTAGCAGTATGGCTTACTCTTAGGCCACCTCCAAAAGGATTAGAAGTGGTTTGTTGTACCAAAATGGGAGACTTTCGCTGTTCGTGGACAAAATCAAGGAGACCAGCCCATCGACGTTAATCGCTATCCCGACTCAGAAGTTTGAACAGAGAGAAAAGAAATTTATTTGAAATTCATTTTTTATGCTCATGGAGGAAAGGATCCTCAATCGTGCACATCAAATACAAATGCAATTTTTAAAATTCAAATTTTAAAAGTCCAAATCTTTCCATTTAATGTCCTTAGGGAAAAGACATTCGTCCCTCCAAGGTATTGGTACCCTACAAAATAGATTCGTAAGAGAAATGAATACTTTCAAAAGGGCGGGTTAGTCAAATGATGCAATGGTAGTCCCCATTTAACTCTTTCAAGTTAAATCTTCAAAGGAATTGCCAGATTGTGAACCCTTACTCCCCTTTGAGCCCCGGGTCTCTGTGCGAGGAGATGATACGGGGGTATTCACTCGGAACATGTGTTGTTTAGAGTCGCCACTTAATTTATTTTTTATTAAGAGAAAATTAAGAAGGAACCTCAAGTGACTCTGTTTTAACAATTCACCTATTTCTAGATTAATTGACCCAATGAATGATAGACACTAGTTTGCAAACCCGAGGTGGATCCAGAGACTATGTCATACAATATTTGACTGACCTAATCTTTATATGTGTGATGCAGAATGTAAACAAAGATTTTGGAAAAAGTTGACCATTTACTCGGGATTATATCCCAAGTATGTCTACATATTCTCGTCTGTATCAGAGATCAAGGTCAATGTAGTTTAAGAAAGCCTATTTAAAGGCGTGTAGAAGAAATGCATGTATGCATGTGTGTGTGTGTATCAAAAGGATTAACAAGCCTTAGGGCTAAAAAGTGATTTAAGCATTTGGGTGCAAAAAATGTAATTTGTTTAGGTCTAGAGACGAAAAGTGTAATTTTGTGGCGCTGGGACCAAAAGTGAGAATTGTGCGGTTTATGGACTAAAAGTGTAATTTTGTGCGGTCTAGGGACCAAAAATGTAATTTGTGCGACACTGGGGCCAAAAGTGTAATTTATGCGGTTTAGGGACGAATAGTGTAATTCGTGCGGTGCTGGGGCCAAAAGTGCAATTTGTTAGGCATTAGGACTAAAAGTGCAATTTTGCATAGTCTAGGGTCCAAAAAATGTGATTTTGCGGCACTGTGACCGAAAGTGAGATTTGTTAGGCCTTAGGGTCAAAAGTGCAATTTTGAAGCCGTCTAGGGATAAAAAATGTAATTATACGGCACTAGGGCCAAAAGTGAGATTTATTAGGCCTTATGGCCAAAAGTGCATTTTTGCGTGGTCTAGAGACCAAAAATGTGATTATGCAACGAGTTTTAAGGTTTATTTCAACTTATAGCTAAACTCTTGCCCAATTTTGAATTTCGGTTTTTCTTTTCAAATAGCAGTGATAAAACATTTAGCGCGTTGCCGAACTAGTCAGTCTTAAAAATTTTGAGTTGTCACCCTTCGAAAACCAATTTTTAGTTTTTAAGAAAACTAATCCAATTTTAATAAAAATTTGACTCCGTTTTGTTTTGAAGGAAAGGCGAGGTCCTGAACTAAAAAATCTGGGTAAAAGGGTTGGGTACGCCAAACGAAATTTCATTTCGACTAATGTCCAGATTTACCAGCTTTTAAAAACTATTTTTGTTTTCCAAAATTTAAGTTAAGTTTATTGAAAAAGCCAATGCAATTTATTTAGCAATGTTCGGTGATTTCTGGTTGTTCGTGCAAAACACAAAACAGAAAGCGGTAAAGTGCAGAAAGTAAATTGCGGAAATTAAATCATCCATGCCCTAAACTAATTATTCTTTCTCCAAAGGAGAAAATAATTACAAATTGGTGCTAATAAATTACATTCTACCCAAATAAATCTCAAACACCCCAAAACAAGTAAATTTAAACATTTAAAGCAAACAAGCAAAATTATGAAAAGGTCCCTACAATTTTGGAAAATTGCAAAAAGATCCCTATTATTTGGAAAATTTCTAAATTAGCCCCTAAGTCATGCCAAATTTCTAAAACAGTCCATAAAAATCACTAAATGACCTTAAACATGCAAAATTACTAAAACAAGGCCTCAAACATCTTAAATTAACTTTAGATACCTGCAACGTGCCAACATTACAAAACCACACCCTAAAACATGCTAAATTCAGCATTAATACTTAACAAGCAAAATTGCCAAACTTACACCTGAAACACTCTAAAGTTATAAACTAGCACCTAAGCATATAAGATTTGCAAAACAATCCTCATAAGTGCCAAAATAGTACTTATATGCAAAATATATTCTAAAACAACCCACCTACATGCATTAATCTTGCTAGAGGAGTCCAAAGATAGGCATGATTATCCCCACAACAGTCCCTAATATATGAAAGGTGACAAAATAATTCATCTATTGTGCAAAATGTTACAAACAAATCCTACTTTAGATGGAATCTTGATACAGCAGTAACAAAGGCAACAACAAAAGGAGAAGAATAAAGCAGTGTTAAACCCAATACATAGAGACAATAATCATGCATCAACCTGCCATCTGGAATTCTAACATAAACAGCCTAGGTTTAAACCATCCTACGCTCATGACAAAGAATTCCCACAACAACAACAAACTAACCCCTAATCAATAATAGAAACAGTTTGCGAAATATTTCAGACTAGGAAAAATTCATGAATTGAGCATCAACATCCAGAAATTCAAATCCATGGGTAGTACATATGTTAAGAGGGCAACATTTTGAAAAGACATACAATGTTCTTGTCATAACATGTTTGGATAGACATTTAAGCAAAAATGAGGTTCATGGTAACCTACAGACTGGTATTAACAGAAACAAAAGTTTGGATAGCTACAAAGATAAATAAGAAAAGGTAGAAGTTGGTTATTGTGAACCCTTATTGAGCCCAAGGGCCCGCCCGCGAGGACAGGTTAGCAGGGAATGGTCACTCAGGAATATGTGTGTGTAGAGTCGCCACTTAATTTATTTTTTATAAGGGAAAAATTAAAAAAGAACTCCTAGTGACTCCGTTTTATGATTAACCTATTTCTAGGTTATTCGCCCCAATGAATGAAAGAAACAAGTCTACAAACCCAAGAAGGATTCGGAGGTTATGTCATGCAATCATCTAACTAACTCTATTCTCTTATGTGTTTGTTATGCAGGATGTAAATATAAAGTTTTGGAGGGATGGACTTGTTATTCGGTGTTAGATCCTGAATATGCCTACATACTCTCGTTTGTATGAGAGATTAAGGTCAATGTAGTTCGATATAGTTTATTTAAAGACATAATGAAGGGGGGGAATGCATGTATACATGCTAGACAGGCTTTAGGCCAAAAGTTTAGGCATTTTGATGCCAAAATATGGTCTTTAGAAAAAAAAAAGGGAGTTTTATGGCGTCTGTGGCAAAAAATGTGATATTTAGGCCTTTTGGCCAAAATAGGAGTTTAACGGCGTCCGTGGCAAAAATTGTGATTTTTTTGGTATTTTGACCAAAATAAGAGTTTAACGGTGTCTGTGGCCGAAAATGTGATTTTTTAGGTCTTTTGGCCAAAATGTTTAACGACATCCATAACAAAAAATGTGATTTTTTAGGCCTTTTGGATAAAATAAGAGTTTAACGGCATTCATGACCGAAAATGTGATTTTTTAGGCCTTTTGGCCAAAATAGGAGTTTAACGTCGTCGGTGGCCGAAAATGTGATTTTTTAGGTCTTTTGGCTAAAATAGTAGTTTAACGGCGTCTATGGCCGAAAAATGTGATTTTTTTATATCTTTTGGCTAAAATAGGATTTAACGGCGTTCATGGCCCAAAGTGTTTGGTTTGTTAGGCCTTGGGGCCAAAAGGATGATTTTTGAGGTGGCGCTGCGGCTAAAAGATTTGATTTATTTAGGTCTTAGGGCAAAAAATGGTGTTTTAGGGTGGCACTGCGGCCAAAATTTTTGATTTATTTAGGCCTTTAGGCCAAAAAGATTGATTATGCAATGCAAATGTTATGTATGCATGTTTAGAGAAGGAGAAGAGGAGAATTAGACCAAAGGGATTAAGTTTAGATTCATACCTGTGATAAACGGCGTCCACTCCGCAGCTTCAGCTTGATTTGGACTTATTTTATTAGTGATTATTATGAATGAATGCAAGAATCACAACAATGCAATGCAAAAAGTGGTAAAGAATTTCCTGGGGATGAGGAATCACCGAAGGCAATGAGGGAGAAGAAAGCGACCGTTAACACAGCTTAATGTTTGGGGAAAAAGGTATGACACCCCAAACTCAACCTACGTCACTTCTCATTTCATGCATAACGTGCATTTTCATTTAAAATGCATCATATTTAATTGAATATATGATTTGAATATGAAATATATGATTTTAATTTGTTAAGGAATGAAATGAATATGATAAACAAGATATGTTTTAAGCTCGTTTATAGTCGAAAGACGCAACGAGGCCCGATTAGGGTTTTTGGCTCGCGTGACGATAAAACGTTGGAAACGCGGAAAATATAAAGTAAACGATGTTGATATTTTATGATATGTTTATTTATATGATTTTGAGAGTTTTGAAACCGTAAAACTACGACGACGTCATACGGTTTTTGTTCCATAAATATCGTCAAGGCTTCGGAGTCAGTTTCGGCCACCGAACGAACCGCAAATAATTTTCAGTTTTTGATTTTGAAGAAACTTTAAACATATGTTATATTTATTATTTTGACATGAAAAATGATTTGAAATCAAGTGCTGGAAGAGATTTGTGGCTTGGAATTAAAGGAAGTAAAGAACAGAGAAAATGGTATATTAGGGTTAATTGGATAAGTGAAAGTTTTTGCTTAAAACTAAATAGGTGGTGGAAAGTTAAACATGTGAACTTGTTCCGGAGGTTAAGAGGTGACTGGAGAGAGGATTGAAGAGGTGGAAGAGGTGTGAGAGGCAGGAGAATCGTGCAAAAACAGAAAGAGAGAGGAAAGAGAGAAAGAAAGAGAAAGAAAAGAAAAGAGAGAAAAATAGAGGAAAGCTCTGGTTTAATACCTTCAAATGGTTCCTTAAGAGTGTTAGAGAAGGTTAGAAGTGATAGGAAGGGAAGAGAGTGGCTGAAAAATGAGGGAGAAGCAAAACACAATAGAGAGAGAAAACTGTTTCTGGGTTTAGAAACAATGTTGAGGAAGCAACTTTGAGAGGTTATATCTTAGAACCTAGCGTGCATGAGAGAATTCCGGCCTGATGGTTCGATAGAGGGGGTGTAGAGTAAGAGAACGGTGGTTGTAGTTCGCCGGAAAGCTAACAGAGGTGGACATACGAACTGCTGGAAATTGGTTGGAAGTCTCTGGAAATCGGGATGCAGAAGCAGAATTCTGAGGTTAAAGATGATCAAAACGACAGATAGAGCTGCGTTTTGATCATTAAGCTGCGCATCCAAACGACAGGTAATCCTATGTTTTGATCATAGAGTTTAGTAATTATTTTTAAAGTGTTATTAAATTCTTTTAAAATAGAAATTCATATGATTTGAGTTTAAATTTATGGAAAATAATATGGATTAATTTTGAAACTCAATTATTTCAAGGAATTAAATAGTTAATCATGCATCATAGCATATATAGATTATTTGTTTGATAAATTGAATATCTTTGCTATGATATGCATTATAGGAGTATCAAGTTCTAGAGCGGGACGGGGTAAGCTACTCGAGACCCAACCTAGCTCACAGTAGTAAGGTAAGTGTAAACCCACTTACTCATGTTTTTTATTGTGCCTTTGTGAATTGCTAAATATGTTATTATTGCACTGTATGGACCAGTACTGAAGCTTGGTCACTAGAATTATGTGAAATTGTTATTAAATGACATTTGAACTATTTGGACCGGTACTGAAGCCCGGTCAATTTACTTATTTGCTATGATTATGCAATTATTTAATTATTTGGACCGATACTGAAACCCGGTCAATTGAAATTATTTGATTATTGAATTATTATGTTTTTTATTCCTGAGTCGGTACTGAAATCCGACTAGTTGACTTATTTGAATTTGATATTGGATATATATGCTGTTTGGACCGGTACTGAAGTCCAGTCATTGGATTATATGAAATATGATAATATGAGATATATGCTATGTAATTGCATCTCCACAGGACTTAAATATAGTCGTTGTGATCACCGTACCAATGTTTGCAAATTTTACAAAAGAAACCTAAGGTTTCCATATGATTTGACGGAAAGACCTATGGGTCCTATATGTTACAGAATGATCTTCGGATCTTATATGCTACAGATTGATCTTCAGATCTTATATGTTTACAGGTTGATCTTCGGATCTCTATACGAATATGAAATGACCGACGTTATTCCGGTCTTATATGTTACTAGGCAACTATGGATACTTATATGCTGTGAAATTCCCGGGGCAACACTTGGTCGATGAATCACAACTAAAGTAAAAAGGAATGACATCACGATGCATTTTATGATATTGCTATGATTTGAGATGATAAATATAATCTAGAATCGTGCTATTTTGCTATGTTATAATAAATTGAATTACTTGTTTGGTTTATATGCTTTGGTTTACACTTGCATATGGTTATGTTTTGACTGATTGTGAAAGTGTAAGGTATTACTGATTATAGTACTTATGACCTATTGATTAAATGAAATCTTATGTCAGAGATAGCTTCATTTTTGTTATGGGTTTTGATTGTTATAGAATTATATGGAATTATTGGTTAAGTTAGCTATGGCTTGCAAGGTAAAGAGGAATCCTAGGAAAATAAGCTTGCCTACGACAGGTTTTGTTTATTATTTTGAAGTTGTGATTTATATTTTTGTTTCATGTTGTTTAGTTTACACTTACTGAGTATGCAACTCATTAAGTTGCTTTTACATGATGCTAGGTTTTCTTTGGGCAATTGACAGTGTCAGTTCTGCCATTTTTCCGCCAAGTCGATCAGCTGAAACTTAAGATCTCTCTATCTCTCGCATTTTATCATTTGTACCATTTTATCATGTAGATTTATGTCATATGAATTGTAAATTATTAATAAGGCTTATGGTAATTGATTTAAAAGTATAGTAAATAATCTATGGCATGCCATATGCATGGTAGTTGTCATTGTATTGCATGTAGAGTTTAGATATATAAAAATGTCAACGTGTTTGATTTTGCCTATATGCTTGTATACTATGTAGTCTTATAGCATAATAGTTCTTTTGTGACATGTTAAAATGAAATAATCAAAAAAATATATTTTATGATGAATAAGTATAAGTTAGGTTGTTACAAAAGTGTTTGAGAGGAGATATTTATAGGGCAAAAATCCCCAAATTGTTGACTTAGAGCGGCTAGGAGCGCTCTCTCTAATAATATTTTTATTCTGAAAATAAAATAAAACAAAATTCAAATTAAAATTGAATAAAATGACAATAAAATTAAAGTCAAAATTAATTTTTTTAAAAAGATCTTTAAAATTAAAAATTAAAATAAAATACTCAAATACATTATATAAGAAGGATAATTTTTAGATTTAAAATATTAAAATATTTTTAAAAACAGAAAAAATTTAAGGTACTTTTGCAATTCCGGAATGAAATCCTTTCTACGTCACTGCTCTCAGCTCACGTTCTTCTTTTCTTTTCTAACTCGCAAAAGTGAAGCAGACTAAACCCGGATTATTTACGAAAAAAATATTGGAATTCAAAATGTGGACACAACATGCATGTAATGCAAGTTAAACTTGTGAAACTACCGGTTACACAAGAATGATTCGCGAAAGCAAACCAATTTCGCAAGTCTGACTTGCGAAAGTCAGTTAATGATGCTGCTTAATTGGTGTTTAAGACAAAATTTAAGTAACAAAGCAATCAGAGGACGCCACGTGTGAGATTAAGAGTTCCGCAAGCGGAAAAAGCGAAAGAGGGAGAACGAAATGAAAACGTGACCAGAGAAGAGTAGCATTTGGCTGCCACACACTTCCGCAACACGGACTTGCGGAAGCTAGTAGTTCCGCAAGACGGTCTTGCGTAAGTGGCGTTGACGAATGGTGGAATGACACGTTGACACGAAGCACAAATGTGGACACCCGATTGGACCACGTCACTTTCGCAACGTGGCCTTGCGAAATCAAGGTTGAAAAATCAAATCCGGCTGGTCCCTGTTGATGTTCGTTTTGGATTTTTACCAAAAAGGTGGTGATAAAATATTTTTGGATGCGCGTGCCGAATCAGTCGGTCTTAAAAATAATTTTAGAGTCGCCACCCGCTTTCGGGAAAACCAAATTTTAATTTTGTAAAAATGACTCCGTGTTTAATTTTAAGGCACTGGTCAAAATAGAGATTCTAGGTAAGGGGGTAAGGTACGTCGGTTTAAGTTTTACTTAAACCGCCGCCCGGCAAAAACCGACCTCTTGGTTTGTTTAATTTCCAAAATTTAAGTTTATTTTATTTGGAAAAAGTCGTTGCGTGATTTAATCTAGCGATGTTCCTAATTGGCGATTTACGGTCATTTGCGAAAATAATTCAAACAATAAAAGCAATAAAGCGCGGAAAATAAATCCTAAAACTAATTACAAACCGAATACCTATTAAATTACAATCTACCCTTAAATAACCCAATTTAAACCCAAACCCAATTATTTACAAAAATAAAGCATAAATTGAAAAATTACAAATTGGTCCTTGAAAATCTGAAAATTACAAGTTGGTCCTCAAAATATGAAAAATTTATGATTAAGCCCAAAATGATGTAAAACACTCATTCAATCCATAATTCAAATTATAAAAAACAACTATCATGCAAAACAATATCAAAACGAACATTTTTTCAAAATTACGATTTGACCCCAAACTTTTGAATATTTACAAAAATGCCCCAATTTCACCCAATCATTCCAAATCATGCCATTTTAACCAAACCAACAATGAATCATCCATTTCCAGCAAGCCATTATCAAATCAAAGGGTAAATTTCAATTTAACACCTCAACTTGTAATTAATTACCATTTTGCCCCTCATGCAAATTCCCATTCCCAAGCTCATGTTTTTATCATTATGAAAACAGCCCCTTTATCAGACAGAAATTAGAATTAATCCAGAAAAGAAAACAATACAAAATGCCAAATGGTGACACAATGACTAAATTATCTTTCATGCCAATTTTCATACCAGAATTATTCTTATGCATTTTTTTGCTTTTTCCTATCCTGCTTTATTCATCATACAAATTGCTCCTTAAATGATCATATAATCCAGATCAAATGAACATACATATACAGATTTTTATATGAATGTTGTTGGACCTAAAATGCTTTGGGATATGATCCCTACAGGTAGGTTCTGAACTGCCTATAATCAATTGATCAATAATCATCCAAATATTCAACAAACCGGGAACAAATTCATGCTCTGTGACATGTTCTAATCTTAGAATTGCATGTAGTTTACCTTAGCAAATGAGCATATGATTCTTAACAAAATATGATTGATATCTATTGGAATGCAGACAGAAAAGTATGATTTAGCTTGTGTAACAAATGCAACTAAATTACCTAGTTACTTCTTTGGATCATCAAGAGCAAAATTCTCATATGCAGCAGTAAACTAGGCATTACAGCAAAAAAAGTCATCAAGGGCCAGATTAAAATCAGAACATGCAAGCATCCAAACACCATATGATCATTACTGGACTTTGTACTAAAGAATCTCACCTTTCCAACAAGTTTGGAACTCTCATGAACAACATGTTCAAAACATAATGAACAACCAGCAGGTTTTTGATATTCATTAAAAATACCCTATGCACAACAACCTAGAACACAGCAAAACACTAAACAGAAAAGGTTTAGATGTTCAGGCTCATTATCAACAGACTGTAAATGAAACAATACATGAGCAGAGAAACCAAGATAACATGCTAATCACAGCAGGCAAATATCTAGAATTCTGATTTCTGGAATGCATCTCTATATTACATTTAGACTGGGAGTCAGTGAAAATCTAGCAGAAATGAAGGTGTTTCTTGAAAACATATCTTACTATGCAGATTCAATCAATTCAGTTTAGGATTTCAATGACGCATTTTGGAACATCCCGGAACCAAGATTACCAACAATCATATATGAACAGAATCTCTGTTATAAAGCAGATATATGACTGAAGGATGGCTCATATGACAAAAAAAAAAAAAACACAGTGGATTCTAAAGGCAAACCCTGGATGAGCACAAATTGAAGCAGACAAAATGGCAAAAAGAAGTTGTATGCAACCTTTTCAGCTTATGAATTTCAGACATGAGTTGTTCTTTATCTATTCAACAATTCCAGATTAGGATGTAAGTTGATGCAGAGCTAAATAACATGGAGCACATCTGAATATGCAAATGATGCTTTGTTTATATTAATGCTCAGTATATTTAATACAAGGATATCAACAAATTCATTTATCTTTAAGTATTTCTGAACGACCTTTCTAAACAGTATACCTAGAGATACCCAAATTCCATATGAACATTCATGCTACCACTCCATGTTCATATCCAACAATTTAACACAAGACACTGGATTTGACAAATATGAACACTAAAGGCAGATTTGATTTAAAAGGAATATAAATTAAATATGTTTTCCAGAGGAGAGATACAGATCTAATGAAACATCTTCATGAATAACCCAAGCAATATATGAGTTGTGACCTTTAAATGTTCATTCATGTATGGCAGTGCATGAAATTCAGAAAAAGGATCAACTGAAACCTATTATTCAAAATCCAAAAACAGATCATGCCAACATCCAACTCATACAGACTATCATAATCTGAGCATCAAGTTCAAACACATTCTCAGAGAATCCATAAGAAACAAAGCTCACTACCGTAATAGTATACCAGAAATCGATGTAGGAACAAAACAGAACTGGTACAGAAAGCAGAAGAAACAAGCTAAATCATATTGCTCAATCGGGTTCTCTAATGAATACATCCATATTGGAATATTTAAATTAAATTGAAAATAGACAGGAAGTGTACCTTAAATTGGGTCTCCCAGAAACAATTTTGATTTCTAATTCCAAATGATCTTACAGGTTCTGATGTTGATTACAATCGAAGGGGAAAAGGTGTTTACACTCTAAATCGTTCACAATATCAAATTAATTTTGATATGTGACTCGATTAAAACAACAAGAAAGAGGGAATTTCGAATCGAAATCCCAAAAACCTCCCAATATCAGAACGAAAAAAAAACCTAGAAATCTAAAACTTACAGAAATTGTTTTTTTTCTCTTGATTCTCTCTCTACAATTGCTTTCTCCCCTGTTGGAACCGAACCTCGTTCCAGCCAAGCCCCTTCGCTTTTATCCCTCCAGAAAACGAATGAGGAATTCCTCCATGATCCCTCTTCTCCCTCAACTGCTCCAGTATCTTCGGCCACTCCCTTTTTCTTCGCTTCCTCGTTTCGATTCAACGAAATCCCTAATTTCTTGGGATTTCGTTTCTGTTCTTCGTTCGTTTCTTCGAGTTCTCGTCTGCTTTGTTCTTTCTCTTCTTCGTTTCTTTTCTTTCGCCGTCTGTTTC
>CANUEY010216729.1:0-36354 GCA_948099555.1 Croton setiger
CGTTGACTAACGGTCAAAGGACCTCAGAGTACAATTTCCAAAAGTTAGGGACTATTTGATACAATTTTAGAAATAGAGGGACCAACGAGTCTATTAGGCCAAACCTCAGGGACCCAATAGTAATTACCCCTATATTTTATAACTAACTATTTTATGTCTATAAAATTTATTTGTATCAAATAAACTTGGCGATCTTAAGGGAAATACTAATTATGTATGGACCATACCATATGTTGTCAAGGTCAACAATAAATAGGAGCTAAGGTTTGGACAGATTTGAGAATGCCCTAATTTGCACGACTGTTTATGGAAAATTATATTATTGTCTTTATGTTTTCAGTTAATTTATATTTATATTTCTGTATTTTTTGAAATAGACATTTGTATCCATGTACTTTAGAAAAATATACTATTTTATCATTTTTCGTAAAAAATAATGACGAAAATTAACAAATCATGTTTCATCTGAATCATTTCTTTGTCCTGATTATAAATATGACATTAGTTTCGATTGAAATAATACCAATATGCTGAAAAAACTAAAAAATAATCGGTTGATTGAACAATATTTTAGCATTTCTAGCAAATATATGTTGTTTCAATTAAAACTAATGTCATATTTGTAGTTAGAGCAAAACAATAATTAAGATGATGCGTGATTTATTAATTTTTATCACTATTTCCAGAGAGAAAGGAAAAAATAATATAATTTTTCTAAAATATAAGGATAAAAAAGTCTATTTCAAGAAGTATAGGAATAGAAATGTAGATTAAGTGAAAATGTAAGGACAAAATTATAATTGTTCCATATATTTATATGTAATTTTTATGTGCCAATTTGATTTAAGTATTTGTTTTAACATGAATTATATGTTTACAACTCAGACTTCCAACAACATATAATTTATAGATTTTGAACCGGAAGCGAACCGATTATGGATGGCTCGTGAATTAGAGTTTCATATTCCAATTATTGTTTGAGGAACCATTTAAACATGGTTCATGCACGTTTAGAATGGTTAATTTAGAGCAGTTAAGACTTGTTGGAACCACGGTTTGAACATGATTGTAATGGGTTAAAGATGGTTAATGATTCAAGAGTTGTATGGTTCACAAAATTGACTCGACTTGTAGGCCAACGAGGCCTCTAATATTCTTATTTTAGGCGGTGTTGTGATGGAGAAAGCACAACAAATTTGTTGTAAGTTTGTGTTTGACTTGTACACATTTTTCTAATTTGGTTTGATTGCAAAAAGACATGAAAATGTTAATTGTGTTAGAAATGTTGTATTATGTTGATTAAATATAGCATTAAGAGATAAACCATGATTAAATTATAATTATAGAATAAGAATCTAAAATAATTGATAGATGAAAGAAAAAATGGATAATATTTTCTAAATGAGTATGTTTTTCTTTAATAATTCTTTAATACGTAGGTTACAAACAACACTTCGTTTTTATGTCTTTCTCGTGTTGGTTAGATTGAATTTAATAGCAATCTTTTAATTTTATTTTTTTTTAAAAAAAATCTTATATAAGTAATTTTACTTAGATTTTCAATAGTATAATTTTAAACGAGTATATCAAATTGAAATTTAAATAATTTTTTTTTTATAGCGAGAGGGAGAAAAATGGAATTTTCTAAGTGAAAACATTTAATTTTTAATTAAGTTTTTGTTGAGTATAATTTGCGAATTGGCTTAATTGAAATATTAATGAAGAAAATTAAGAATAGTCCCCTTCCAATTGCAAATTTGGGTTTGGTAGTTAGGTAGAATGGCCTTCCTACAATAGTATGAGAAAGCTAGCTTAGCTTCTTCTTCAATAGCTTTGAAAACGATACAGTATGCTTGTCCCATGGATTAAACTTTTTTTTTTTTTTTTATAGATATATTTTCACAAATCTCATATATATTAAAATAAAAAATTAAATAATTAATTCTTTACAAAAATTCAAACTAACATATATATATATATATATATATTAAATTACTCCTTTCATCAATAAACAGTAAACAGTAGTCTCATTTGTACTTTTAGTATTTCTTTAAAAATTATTTTATATGTGTAATTTATAATGAAATAATTAACTTTTATATATGTTTTTTAAATTCTTTTGAATTCTTCATGTAAAAAAGAGAAAATTTCTTTTCTTTTTTCAAATTCAAGAATAAACTGAGTGTAGACGCTAACGAGAATAATTCTTTGCTGAAAAATGTTGATTAAGTTGTGGATTGGAGGAAATTGTTTGGCAAGATAGGGGGGACCAAACTTAGAACCATATAGGAGATTTGGTTTGGAATGAGATGAAGGATTTGCTTTGTGAAAGAACAAAGGAAAAGATGGTTTTGGTATATATTATGAAGGAAATAACAATTGTCTTTTTTTACTTATTCTTTCCTTTTCTTTTCAATTATTAGCTAATACGAATTCTAAACCTATAGAAGAAGATAGAAAACAAACCTCTATAAGATATTCATCTTGTTATTTTAATTTAATTACATTATGAGACATAATTTTTGTTTAATGAATTTGGTTATTTAATTAATTAGTTTAATGATGGAACTATTTTCTTGATTTAAAATATAAGTAAATAAAGTTCATTCGTTCAACGAGTGTCCGATTTTCATTTATTTTTTTTAAATAAGTATTTTAATTTTAAATTTTAACTATAATTATTTTCCTTTTCTATTCTCTATATAATAAAAAAAAAAAACTCATTTACATAATAAGTGATAATATTTAAATATGAATATAAATATTATAGTTTCAATGCAATAAATACCAATTTTTTTAATGAAATTATCTACCACTTTTTAATACCACTTCTTAATTAAATTACTTATTTGGAGACGGAGTGATTAGTTTGTACAATATAAAATTTTTAAAATTAATTATGTAATTTGTAAGATTCTTCAATTTTTAACATGTCTTTTTGCCGTCAAAATTAAATATAAATAGTATAAAATATATTAAATTGATATCCAAATGCATTTTTTTTTAAGTTGTTGTGAACACATATTCTTCAATCAAATAATTCATTAATTATAAATTAGTTATTTCAAAATTATAATGCTTGACAGTGTATCAATTATCGATCAAATCAAACTCATAAATTTTTTTTTTTTAAAAGAGGATTGAAATTGTAATTAAATTGACTAATTAGAACATTAAGAGTTGGTTTCTTTCAATTCAAAGTCCAAAGTCTTTATAAATTGTCCTATTCCCATTTATACCTAAACTTTCCAACTTATTATTTAATTATGTGTCACAATCACCAATAATTTTATTTTCTTTTATGCAAAATCAATTTGATTAGTTAATTATTAATTATTGATAAGTCAAGGTTTAAATAATTTAAGAGTTTCCATATCCAACCAAATGGGTTTTTGTTGGGTTCTTCACTACTTACTTCTGTCCCGGTTTTGACTGAATGGTTCACTTTTTGTCCCTATTAAGCTATTTTATTTCTACTACCTTCCATTAACAGATGCATACTTAGTAGGGGCTTATTGGTAATTGCAGGTTCTTGAACTTCGGTTGGGATTTGTCATAAAACGACACATAAACATGAACTACTCCACCGTTTCCGATGGAAGAAACAATAATAAATTACCAACTTCAAAACATCAACCACAAATTAAAATTAAAATTTTTATAGATGTAATTTTTAAATGATAATTCTTTGAAAATAATATTTAAAATTTTAGTCAAAAATTAAATAAACTAAGTTACTTTTTTTTTTTACTGTAAATGTAAAAATAAAACCACCTTTATATAAAAAAAATTTAATGTCTAAAGAAAAGCACACACTGTTAATAGTGTAATGTTTTGTGAATGAAGAAAAGAATATAGGCTTCCAAAGTACCTTTCTCTTGTTGTGACTACACAAAAATGGAACTACAGAAGCATACGTCGCTTTTCTTCACAAAACACTATGACTATGTCTTCGCATAAATCCAACCAAACCAATCTGCAAATTTCAAGTAAATAAGCTTTAAAATTTGACCTATGCTGAAATTTCATGTTGAATTTAATAATTAAATACTCGATTTCATAATAATAATAATAATAATAACAAAATACTCAATATATTATGAAAATTTACCAACTACACAATTATCTGTAAATATATGCAGTTTAATAAAAACAATATTCAACTAGTAATATATCGTATTATTAAAAGTTTACCAACTCTCTCATAATTTGATTTAAAACTTAATTATTAAAATTTAATAGCTAATTATAATTCAACTCCCATACTTTATTTTTTAGGATAAATGTAGAAATTTTAATGGTTATCAATCCTTAAATTATGAACAATAGAACGACAAAAAATTAAAAGAATAATCGATAAAAATTGGGATTAGTAAAACCTCTCATAATTCCTTTTAATTATTGGTTATTTAAGTTTGATGATTAGATGTTAGTTAGCTAAGATAATATAAAATTTAACTTAACTTTTAAGACTAATTATCCGTAAAATCTAATTGTCTAACTACTCAACTACACAATTATACTCATCTTTCCTATATAAAATGGATTGGCACTATGTGAAAAATTATACTAATCTGAAATAATTTTAAATGTGTATTAAAAAATTATAAAATTACCTTTTATTCTCTAAAGGTCTATTTCTCTTTTCATATATTGAAGAAATATAATTATTTGCTTAAATAATAGTTAAATATTATGTGTTTAACTATATTATCTTTATTATTTGTATTTTCAATACTCTTTCTTTATTGATACTCTTTCTATCTTATAATTAATGTCTCAATTACACTTTCTCTACTGTTAAGAAAAATATTTAATACAGTGAAAATATATAATTTATTTAGTAAAAAGATTAATACAATCTTTATTTATTATGCACATAGAGTTCTTTCTACAATATAAAAGGTAAAGAAAAGAATATTATCAATTTTTGTTAAGTTCCAAAAATGAGATTCTTATTTTAAAAGAAAAAATTAATTGGAACACTTATTTGGAACATAATATTATAATTTTAAGGGTAAAATTACAAAAATTAATCATATTAAGGGATGACAGTTTCCTATCAATAGATGGAAATTTAAATCCGTAATAAAAATTTAAATTCGTGACTAACAAATCACAACATAGCACATTAACCACCATACTAGACCTCAACTTCCATTTTTTTTTTCTCTCTTATTAAATGTTTTCTATTTATTAGATGGTTATGGATAGAACCCTTATTCAAGAGTGTTTAATAGTCTTTTTCTTATTCCATGTAAAGTATCAACTTTTCTTTTACATATAAATTTTTTTTTAATATTCTCATTAAATTACATTGAAATAGATACATGTTTAATTAAATAGATTATTCCTACTCAAAAGTTTACATGTTTAATAGTATTTAATTATAAGTAGAAAGAAGTAGAAAGATATTTAAGCAAATTTCAGTCATCTATTCATATAATTAAGATAAATTTTCCATAGAATTAAGATAATTTAATTACTATCTTTTTTGCACGTCAGTTAACATCTTTATGAAGTTAACTTCCTATTTTTTTTTTTTTAATATTTAGAAGTGCCATACTTATAAAAAAAATGTAAATAAAACATTTATTTTAAGATGGAATTGCAGAGAAAATTAAAATGAAACTAGAAAAAATATAATTTTGATAATAGAGACACAAAGTAAGATGGAGGAACTAAATAAATAGGCATCATAATTATGAGAATTAATATGAAATTTGTCGTGATTGAATTTTCCTATAGAGACAACTTTGTCATTTTTATAAAGAAAACAACATTTCTCCAACCATTAAACAACTCTTGTCCGAAATAAAAATAAACCATTAATTAAACAACTCTTTAATCTTCTTCTTTTTTTTTAAAAAAATTCTTGTTCTTTAATTGTCCCCTGCATAAATCTTAACCCTCTTTCAATTCTTATTTCTTAGTATTTAAACAAACCTAAACCCAAACCCTTTGCAACCCCACAAAAAATTATATCAAATTCTATTTTCTTCCCTCTGCAACTCTTCCTTAATTTCCTCAATGGCTTCCTCTTCATTACATTTTCTTGCTAAACTAATTTTATTTTCCTTCATTTTCTTGCAAATGGAACAATCTTTTGCTTCAAAGAAACAAGCTTCTTTAGTATTACCACTCAAAATCCATAAACATTCTCATTTCTCCACTTCAAGAATCTTCACCGCCGCCTCCTCCGCCTCCAATAAGGTTTTATTTCACCATAATGTCACTTTAACGGTTTCTTTAACTGTTGGTTCGCCGCCGCAAAATGTTACGATGGTTCTTGATACCGGCAGTGAGCTTTCTTGGCTTCGCTGCAAAAAATCTCCAGGCTTAAACAACATTTTTAACCCTTTGGCCTCTAAATCATATACTAAAGTGCCATGTTCTTCTTCAACTTGCAGGACCCGTACCCGTGACCTTACCTTACCGGTTTCTTGTGACCCGGCTAAGCTCTGTCACGTTATCGTCTCCTACGCCGACCTTTCTTCTCTCGAAGGAAATCTCGCGTTTGATACATTCCGAGTCGGGTCATCCCCAAAACCAACTACAATATTCGGGTGCATGGACTCGGGTTCCAGTTCAAATTCGGAGGAAGATTCCAAAACAACTGGGTTAATGGGAATGAACCGTGGATCATTATCATTTGTTAATCAAATGGGTTACCCGAAATTTGCTTATTGCATATCGGGTTTTGACTCGTCCGGTGTTTTACTTCTCGGAAATGCTAATTTGCCGTGGCTTAAATCCTTGAATTACACTCCAATGGTTCAAATATCAACTCCATTACCGTCTTTCGATCGGGTTGCTTATTCGGTTCAACTCCAAGGTATTAAAGTTAATAACAAAGTTTTACCGCTTCCAAAGTCAGTATTTGTACCAGACCATACCGGAGCGGGCCAAACCATGGTTGACTCTGGTACCCAGTTCACATTCTTGTTAGGACCGGTTTATACAGCTTTAAAAAATGAGTTTCTATCACAAACAAAAGGGGTTTTAAGAGTTTTAAATGATGATAATTTTGTATTTGAAGGAGCAATGGATTTGTGTTATTTAATTGAGTCGACTCAGTTGAGTTTACCAAAATTACCGGTTGTGAGTTTAATGTTTCAAGGGGCGGAAATGAGTGTATCGGATGAGAGATTATTGGTTCGGGTACCGGGTGTAAAAAGAGGGCAAGATTCGGTGTGGTGCTTTACATTTGGGAACTCTGATTTAATGGGTATAGAATCGTTTTTGATTGGTCATCATCATCAACAAGATGTTTGGATGGAATTTGATCTTGAAAGGTCAAGAATTGGGTTGGCTCAATTTAGGTGTGATGTTGCTAGTCAAAAGCTTGGTTTGCCCATCTAATTGAAAACCAAGAAAGCTATTTTGTTGTTATAAGAGAGTGGTGGCGGTGGTGAGGAAAAGTTGTACATAGGATACATCAAATTTTATGGACAATTATTTGGCCAACATTGTATATTATGCTTTTTCTTTTTCCTAATTTGGCTTCATTCAATTTTAATTCCATAATTCTTTTTTCAAAAAAAAAAAATTGTAAAAAATCACATGCTAGATCTGAATTTTAAATACAGAAACTTTTACTATTCATTTCTCATTAACTCATGTCCACTCAATTAAAAATAAATTACATTCATAACAAAGACAAAGAGCATTTTTGTCCAACTTATACGCAAAATACCAATAGTCTTTATTATTTATAACCATCTACACAGCCCTAAATTCTCTATATTTAAAATTCGGAGATAGTAAATAAGATCGGTTTTATTATTATTATTATTATTTTTAAATTCAAAGAAGATGGATTATGTATTATTAAGATCAGAAATCAATACATCATTAAGGAAATTTGGGAAATAGAACCCCAAAATAAAGAATCGGACTTACCCTAGCTGCTCTTGCTATAGCATTCGGAACATGGTATTCCGATCTTTTCACAGAACATATAGCTATGAAGGAGAAACTCCTCAACAAGCTTTGAATATCAGATACAAGAGGACCTAGATAAGAAAAATCTGCAGCTTTGATTTTATCCTTTGCACCAAACTGAGACAATCAACCTGTACCTTAACATGACAAACTTCATTCCTATTCTCAGTTGAGAGCCTCTTTTAAAGATAATGCATCTGTAAATTTTGCATTCAAAACAGGTGCATAATTGAACATACCACTCCAAACTATATCATCATGTTCATTCCTTAAATTCAACCACATCCATCATTACTGGTATTTAAATCAAAGGCAGCATCTCCATTCAGTCGAAAACTTCCAGCAGCTGGCAGGCTCCACACAGTTGCATAATTTGTAGCAACAGCAACCGGATACCTGGCTTCTACATCTGCGCTGACTGTCATTCATCAAGATGCTTGCAAGCATTGGTCACAATCACCGAAGCAGGTTTGAACTTATTATTCCATACCAGATCATTCTTATTTATCTAGATTTCCCAAACTAAATACAACGCTTTTGCTCTTAAAACCAGCGATAATCTATGTACTCAAAAGAGCAATTCCTTTATCCCCAGCATATCAGCATACCAGATGAAACCACCAGTCTCCCAAACATTTCGAGAGGCTTTACAAGTATACATACAATGAAAAGTCATTTCATTTCCTTCCAAGCAAGTAGGACAAAGAGGATTCACATCCATTTTCCTTCTATGTAGCACTGCATTAATAGGAACAATTTTCAACATGAAACGCCAAACCAAATTCATCACTTTTGGAGGCACTTTTACTTTCCACAAGAACGGCCACCGTTGACGATCAATTCCCGTTAGATTGTTAGTGACTTCTAAGCATAAACGATAATCACTCTTTACGGAGTAGATTCCATTCTATTCAAACATCTAGGACCATGAATCACAAAGAGCTTGTCTTGAAACTGAGATTTTAAGAATAGTAGAAATCTCCTCTGCATTGAAAAAAAGATTCAACGCCTACAAATCCCATCTTCCTCCCACAGGAACTATTAAATCAGCACCATTATTAGCTGATTGTATTTTAAAATTATCCAAACCAAGAACCCATGGATCCTTAAAAACTCGAGTCAATCTTCCTTCTCCTACCACCCCTCGTAACAATAAAGGTTGGGCAACTAGTACACTTCACCATAAATAACTTAGGTTTCTACCTAACTCAACATCAAAAAAGGAGCAATCAAAGAAGTACCTTTCACAATAGACTCTTGACACCAAAACATTAAGGGCATTAAGGAATCTCCATCCTTGCTTAGCAAGAAGAGATAGATTAAACTCATGCCTTCTTCGGAACTCATACCTCCTAAGCATTTATCACAAGCGATTCTCTCCCATCTAGTCTAATGAATGCCTCTGCCACCTAAACTATAATGTTCCCACTAGAATTCGTTCATGGCTTTTTCAATAGCTTTAATAGTCTTAAGGGGTAGCAAAAAAACTTACATCAAGTAATTAGGCACTGCTTAAAGCAATGTTTTAGCTAAAATCTCCTTACCAGCTCGAATTAGCAACTTTCGCTTCCATCTTTGCACCCTTTTACACACCCAGTTCTCCACATAATTTAAGACATCAGCTTTGCTACGACCTGGTTTTATTCTAATTTTTAATGGTTGTTATGTTACATCATATGAATTAAAATATAAATAAATTAAAATTTTAAGGAAAATTATTGCATATGCCCACTTTTAAAGTTTGAATTTGATCAATAGCTACTGAATTTAGAAATTGGAAAAATAGCATTTTCAATATTAGTCAATTTATTTTTTTTTTTTTTACATTTTAATCCTTTAGAATAAATTATTATTTTTTTTTTTTTTTAAAAAAAGATGTTACTATTCATATGAACAGTACCTCTATGGTTGCCAACAATAGAATGAAGAAAAAGAACGCGGCTTATACCACGGTGCATGGAATGACAAATCACCAAATAACAATCAAAGTTATTCATTTTGACAACTCTTCTGGTAACTTCAAACAAACGTTCAACGATGAGAGGTGGAGAAATTAAACTTGGGTCAAAATGACCTGAAATCTTCAAATCTTGACTATAGACGTCCGCTGATGACCTTGCACTCATGTTTGGACTCTACATGTCGAGAGTTATATGTTGATATGGTTGTTGCTAATTTTATAGTTGGAATTAGGTATGGGTATTTTTGTGAGGATAAATTTATTTTGGTCCTCCTGCTTGAGGAAAAAGATGAGCAAATTACTAAATGGTCCTTGAACTGTAATGAAATATTTTATTGACTTCCATTTATAGTTATTTATATATATTGACTATCATTAGTTTAAATAGTATTGATTATTATTTTCTGATTTTTCTGGTTAAATTCATTGGAAACCAACCAACGGCAACAACAACTATCTTTATCTTTCTGATTATTTAATGAACTTTTAAGAATTTTCAAAATTGTTGACAATTATTGACTGATATTGTATGAATATAACTAAATGAGTAATTTTGGAATATTTTAATTTATATTGGCTAAAATTTTATTTCCCTAATTTCTAAACTTTTGTGCTATTGAGTTAATATATTTCTTAAAAAGTGGTTATATACAAGTAGAATCAATTGTTTCTTGGGGTTTTTATGAATTTGTCCGCAAAAAGCTTTCCATTTTTACAGTTAGCATGACAACATTATTGAAAAGCAAAAACGAACATAACTAAAAAGTATATACTCATTAGGGGATTTTGAAAAAAAGAAAAAAGAAAAAAAAAATAGAAAATACAAAATGTTCCCGTGAATTGCAACTCGCCAACAACTCCATTCTCACCGTCCATCTCTGCGCATTGTAGCCAAGTGAAAAATGAAAGTTACCGGTCGACTATCCATAAGCCATTAAATCCCCGGTACCTTCAAATTTGACATCAGATGATCTAAAAATAATCAAAATCAATAAAGAAAGCTACTGAAACTGTGTTTATCTCTCATAAAAAAATACGATTTTGATCGTATGCGATGGAAAATCGCTTCGACGAAATGGTAGTTTCTTTGATGTTTTGGTCAAGTAAAAGGTTGAGGTGTGAATCTTGACAGTTTTTGTTGACTTTCAATAACAATCATCAAATTTGAAAAAAGCATTCTCCCAAAGAATATGAACTTCCAAAGTATTGTTTCAATACGTGCGGTTTTCAAACGATATTCAACGTTTATATCGTAATTTATTAGGTCAACATGTACATGAGACAATTTCGGCGAGTATTATATGCTGGAATCTGCGGGTTTTCTGTCAATTTTCACCTTGCCAAAAAATGGGGTTATCCAAAATTGTCGCTGGAACATCACTAGAAAACCAGTTTCACACTTGTAGCAAAAATTTTCTTTTTTGCTATTATTTTCTTTTTTTGACCTAAAAAAAATTAAATAGCCCTTTTTTTCATTATTTTAATGATTTTGGCCCTCTTAGATAATGTTTTTGGGAAAACCCCCCAAAACAACCCCTCCTTTCAATTTTTTAACTAAAAGGACTTTTATAAGTTTTTTCTGGCCCTTCTTATTAAATTTTTATTAAACATCCTTATCGTTTCATCTTCCTCTAGAAAGTGCTACATCAGATTTTATCAATATCAGGCTTTTATTCACCTTTGTTATCCTCGAGGAATCCTTCTGTTCACCTTCATCGTTGTCCTTGCCAGCCTCCTTAAGCTTCACCTCCAGCTACACCCAGTCGCCGAGGATGCCGTGAATTCTAGCTGGCCGCAGCTTGCCGTTCAAGTGAAGCTCCAAAATTTGTTGTGTTGTCGTGTCCTTGTTGTGACAGCCAGGCGAAATAAAGTTGTCTGCTCCTTCATCTCTTATATGGAGAACCAGAACCACCGGCAGCAGCTTTGATTCCATTTAAGTTTGACAAAAAAACAACGTCATTTACTCAACCATTTCCGTCTGTTGGAATAATAAGTAACTAAATTGAATTTGACCATCATGAATCTAGAAAATGTCCAAGTACTTAGTTCATTATATAGTGGTCAAAAGTCTTTTAGATTACTTAAAAAGTTTGAAGATCATTAGTCCAAGAGTTTTGGTGTAGGTTCAATGTTGGTTTAACGTACTCTCTACTATATAAAGAGAGTGTTGGAGTTGTATTACACACAAAAAGAAAAAAGTATCAAAGTCAAAGGCAAAATAACAAAATTTCTTCCAAAAATCTTCTTTTATTTTTCACTCAAAATATTGTTTTTTGTATCCTGGTGCCTACACCGTTGTTGAGCCTCGCTCTTTCACATCCAGGTCCAGCAGCTCCTCCCCGCCATAGCCATCACTATTTCCAACTCCCTTCACGTGTAGGTTCAGAAGTTCGCCGTTTAGTAGCTCATTTTTTCCTTCAACTCTAGGTTTATTTCTGTAAGTTAATAATTTTTGTATATGTATTTGATTAGGTTTTTTTCTAGATGAGTTTAACGACTAACAGTAGATTAGGATACATAGCTAAGCTTTAATCATGATTGTTCTAGAAAACATTTGAATTATTCTTTATAATGAATATGTGTATTATATTAACATTTAATGAACAAATTATGAACAGTTTTTAAAAAGTTTATAAATAGTTATTAATGGTTTATGAAAAGTTTATTGTGAAAAAGATTAATTTAGAGTCTTTTTCTTATAAAAATAACCCTTTTTTAATTTCAATTTTTTAAAAAAATTGATTCTTTTAACCCTTAAAAGATAAAAAATCCTCTTTTAGAAAAAAAAGAAATTCTTATAAAAAGAGTCATTCTTCTCTATTATTATTTGTATGGACTTTCTTGTATATATCCCTTGTTTCTATAGATAGATGGGTAGATGGGCCATATGACCCATTAATTAGATAGTCTTAATGAAAGAGTTGTGTGGGTTTGGTGAAAGTAGAGTCAATTGTTGGTTTAATATATAGGAGTAGGTAGTTATCTGTTATTAATAGATTGTAAATTACTATTTTGTTATCATATTTTGACTTTAAAACTACCATAAATGTATTATTATTTATTACTATATAGTTTTGTATATATTTTTTAAACATTTCATAATATTATTGTAAATTGTTTTGGCCAATTGGAATTTGATAAATTGCAAAGTTTCGTTAATTTATTTATCTATAAAATACATAAAAATTAAGAAAATGATGATTAAAATATTTTTAAAAGTGATCAGATGCTTTAAAATATATTATTATTGATTTTCACCATAAAATAACTTTATTTTTTCACATTAATCATAATTTATAATTGCCAATAAAAAAATTGTAAATAAACAAAAATCTGAAATTGTCACGCACAAAGTACAATTTCTTTACTAGCATAGTTGTTCTCCTGCGCGCTTGCTTAAGCACCATCTCTAGATTGAAGTTCCGCATATTGTGTTTCTGAAACAAATTTAAGCCTGTGGATCATATCTATATCTTCCTCCTCTACACATCAAAAGCGAGGCTTCCGCCATATGATGAGTCGGGCAGTTGTTTAATTGACAGGTATCTAATCAACCGCACATTTTTTATACTCTTTGACCTCAGGAAGAGCTTTAAATTAAGTTCATAGAGTGAAGGAAAGCTTTTAAACATGTCATTCGGCTTAGATCTAAAATTTTCAGAAAGGGCAAGCTAAAAAAGCTTCATCTGACAAATTTCAGTATCTAAGACATAACTCAGTAAGAGAGGATGGAAGAAACTGATTTAGTTTTGTGCCACCTCTGCTTACTAACCCCAAGGCAGAGTGCTTATTAACTTTCCAGAAACAATTGTTTATAGCGATCACTTTCCAGAGAATCAAAACTTATTTAGTATTCAAAAATGCACTTATTTCCTCCATTGCACTTTCCCAGACGACTTCTGGATAGAGAAGAGTCTAAAACAGTAAGAGCTAATGGAAGTCAAAAAGATATTATTTCTCTGAAAGCATGCAAGTTGAAGAGTTGAAATGAAACATGATCGTGCAATGGCCAAATCTTAAGCTTCCATAAACTTTCAGGACAAGTAAGCAAACTCATATTCCGAGTTGTTATGATGATTTTTGCTTCCTAAGGGCAGATGGTCCGGGTGACCAATAATTTCTTTGAATTGCTTTGAATGATCCAAGTCAATGAATAATTTTCTGCAACATGTGGCGTCTTTGATCTTGTTAACCCCCTCATCTGCATTGTATATCTTCTCTGATCTACTCATATCATGAAGAATTTGTGCTTGTAAGCTATGCACACCATTTGGTTGTTCTGATGTTTCTCTAACATTTTTAAGAAAGCCGCACTTTTCAAATTTGTCATAGTTTTGATTGTAAACAGTCTTTGCAATGGTGGTCTTTCCAACCCCACCAATCACATGAACTATCAATATCGTAACATCAGTGGATTCATCTTCCAACCACTCATTAATATCGTTTACATAAGAATCAACTCCAACCAAGTAAGGCTCCACATACAAAAGCTTGTGATCCAATTTCCTACCAACAAGCTTGACAATATGTTGAATGAAGCTTGCTTCATTCCTAAAAGCCAAAGTCAAGAAAGTTTTGAGATCCTAAACTTCCGACTAACAGATTTTTTTTATCAGATTCACTATGACGTTGGACGTATTTTAATAATCTCCTAAAAACAGAATATATTTGGTCGTGGTGGTTATGTCCTGTGATTTTATTTGTATTATTACAAAGAAATTTATACAACGAAATTATAATTACATTGAACTGAGTTTACCAAACTTTAATTTTAGTAGTATCTGTTAAAGTAATTATGTGGCAAAACAAAGAAGATTGGGACAAAATTGGATTGACAATGACTTCAAGGGCATTTGTTGGATTTGGATGTACAGACGAAATTTTTGTTATCCCACCAATACAATACAAGTTCCACTCAAAGTTTTGTGAACTTTACGGCTCATTTCCAGAATATGCAGTTGACATGCATATGCAAATCTTGCTGAATTGCCTCGATTGTTCGGATATTATTGATATGGCAGGAATTACCATTTGACAACCACCATCATCCTTCAAAGGGTGTTCAAAACATATGATAAGAACATGGAAATGATAAAGATGCTTCAATTCTTGATGCCGCCATCAAAAATGAAAAAACCAAGAACTCTTCCAAAATGGACAGTAAATAAAATCACTAGATCGATGAGCAAATAACAAGAACGAAAAGCACACTCAAGCAAAGAAGAGAAAACTACCTATTCACCAAATAAATAGATTTAATCATGGACCACATAATAGTGTTGGTCCTCCCTTACTACACGCTCGGATGGAGATTCAAATTCGTAACCAACAACTCACAAAACAGCGTATTACTTATTATGCTGGACTTTCAACTACAACCGATAAGTTTTTTAAATTTCCAGGATATTGATTATGCAATTTATCTTTCTAAAATATACAACTTTTGCACCTTAGCTTTCCAAAATATTCATTGAAATAATCAGTTTAGTGAATAATGTTGCATTTACTTATACATCTTGGTAGTTAAGGTGTAAAAAATTATTCAGTTTTGAAATTTAAGTCATTCTAGCAAACTTAAGGAGACGATTGAATTTTCGTACTATGTTCAAGAATGAAATTATGATTTAGCCTAAACAATTGAGATGTAAATTTAACATGTTATATGAATTTGAAAATTCATTCAATGGCAAGTTGGAGTCACTATCGGCTTTTTAATTTTTTCACTATCCGACAGCTTAAGTCTTTCAAATTTCAATAAATCTCATGATGTCTGCTTTATATCCATGCTCAAATAAAAATAATAAATTTGTTCCTTAGATTGAACACATCCCTAATAAATAAAAGAAACAAACTAATTGAAATTAAACAAAATAATTCATAAAGAGAAATAACTCTAATAATTCTCGAAACTTAATTTACTCTTAAGTTATTGCATTTGAAAGTCAGACAGAAAAGGAAAGAGATCAAGAAATATCAACCAAAAGAGGAAGAAATCAAAATTAAACAAGAAGATCAAACAGAAAAGGAAGAAATCAAAAAATTAAACAAGAAGATCAACCAAAAGGAGGAAGAAATCAAAATTAAACAAGAAGATCAAACAGAAAAGGAAGAAATCAAAAACTAAACAAGAAGATCAACCAAGAAGAGGAAGAAATCAAAATTAAATAATGGAAACAAATCAATTTTATTAATCTTTGTAAGCATATATATACTTAACTTGTATACAACTTGAATAACACACAATTCTTCATCAACAATTCCTCTCCCAAATCTGATTACCTAGTTAACATGGTATCAGACCAGCTTTTCGGTCAAGAGACCTAGCATATTATTAGTTCATCATTTACCTTTAGACTTACCTTAATGGCAGAAGAAACCACTTCTTTCACGACAAAGACAGTGGGGGATTCTGCCCCAGTTAGCCAACTTCTGGAGTTACTCCAGCAGCTCTCTTTACACAAACCTGTTACAGAAACAAGCCAACCAGTCAATATCTCAGAAAAAATTAAATAATCAGAACTACACAAAATGGTCAAAGTTAATGTACTTAGCTCTTAGTGGTAGGAGGAGACTCAAGCACATCACTGCCTCCCCACATTTGGTTACAAGCCCTGAGTATCAAAAATGGGCTCAGATGGATTCAACTGTAATCAGTTGGATCACAGAAAGTGTGGAATCTAATTTAGTAAATCAGTTCCTTGATTACCCCACTGCTAGAGATCTTTGGAAAGGAATCGAGAAACTCTATAGCAGTGGCAGAGATAGTCTCCAAGTTTACGATTTAACAGTAAAGGCCAACCAACTGAAGCAAGGAACAGATCCAATAGAAGTCTTTTATAGCAGACTTCTGTCTATTTGGAAAGAAATAGACAAACGGCAACCCAATCCTATGAAGTGTCCTTAGGACATTATTGCCTATAACGAACTGATCCAAAAGAACCGATTATATCAGTTTCTTTCTGGAATAAATGAAAGTTTTGATAAAGATCGAAGGGATCTTTTGAATAGGGATTCGCTCCCTTCAGTGGAAATCGCCTATGCGGCCATTAGGAGGGAGGTTAATCAAAGAGAAATAATAAAAGGAGAAGAGTCTCCATCATTAAGGTTCGATCCTTTTGGAGTGTGAAGCGGACTGACTTCTAGAAGCCGGTCAGACAAGCTAGAGGCTAAATCATCCTGCTAGCCTCCAAAAGAAAATGACAAACTGAGATGTACTCACTGCGGAGGCAGAAGACACACCCGCGAAGGGTGCTTTAAATTAATTGGTTTTCCACATTGGTGGCACAAGGAGAAAAAAGGTAAAGACGTCATCTCCACCACGGCGGGCAATCTGGGGATCCCCAACAACCGAGGAGACGTGTAGCCTTCAGGTTTCAGTGGTATCGTGGCCAGAGAGATGAGATTTGTTAAAGGACAAACAAATGAACAGCGGCGGCTCAAACCCTAGCGGAGAGAGAGATCGAGACAAAGGTGAAAGTGAATACTAGACTCAGGGTGAAATGCAACCATATGCTGTGTATGGATTTGAAAGTAAAACGCAGGAGTTATCTGCGTATAAGGGAGGGAAGGTAATGGCTGAAACGCAGAATCTGTTGCGTATAGGGCAGATAGTGAGACTAGATACCCAGCTCATTCTAGTGTGCCACTTGCTACACATGATTACCAGACCTAGCCCAAGTCCATTTTTCTAGGTTTGGAGGCTGGGCGATCCAGTCCAGAAAAGAGAAAATTATTTTCCAGAAATTTAATTAGACATGGCTTAAATATTTCACAAAGTAATAAAGTCAAATTGAATAAAATGATTTTTGATTGCAGGGCAACTGACACAATGTTGTATGACTATTGTGATTTTCATACTTCTATTGAACCTAACAAACTCCAAGTTCAAGCAGCAGATGGAAACCTAGTCCCAGTTAAGGGAATGGGAAGTGTTGATGTGTTTCCCTCGCTTAGACTAAAAAATTGTCTTTATGTACCTACTTTGTCTCATAAGCTTCTATCTATTAGCCAATTTACCAAAGAACTCAATTGTACTGTCCTAATGACCTCTAGTTTTTGTGTTGTACAGGATATTCAGACGGGGAGGATTATTGGGCGTGGTACTGAGAAAAATGGCTTGTACTATGTGGATGAAGTGAGCCAACAAGTTTTCACAATACTTGCTCATGGAACAGCTGATAGACAAACTTTGGCTATGGCATCGCCGGTTGGGTCACCCGTCCATAGGATATGTCAAATGTTTATTTCTTAAACTCTTTAAGAATGATTCTTTTTCTTGTGACACATGTATTCGGGCAAAAAGTCATAGACAATCATTTTCTCCTAATAATACTAGAATGGATCGTCCTTTTTCTCTTATACACTCGGATGTATGGGGCCCCGCGCCCGTAACAAACAAAAATGGGATTTCCTATTTTTTGTTGTTTATTGATGATTGTACCCACGTAACTTGGGTATATTTTCTTAGAAACAAATTTGAGATGTTTGATAAATTTGTGTCATTTTTTAAAATGGTTTAGACATAGTTTCACATGCATATACAAATACTTCGGTCTGATAATGGAGGTGAGTTTGTCAACTCCAAGTTTCAGAATTTTGTTCGGGATAATGGGCTTATACATCAGACATCATATCCATATTCACCTCAACAAAATGAAGTTTCTGAACGGAAGAATAGAATTCTTCTAGAAATCACCCGGACTATTATATTTGAGTCTAATGTGCCTCGCTAATATTGGCCTGACGTTGTTGCGACGACCACATACCTTACCAACCGCTTACCCACGAGGAGTCTTGCACTTAAAACACAACCTGATATTTTGTCTCAACATGTGAAGTTACCATCTTCCCTCACTTTATCCCCACGTGTGTTTGGGTGTACTGTCTATGTCCATATTCCAAAAATTCACCGAACTAAACTTGATTCTTGTGCTGTTAATTGTGTGTTTGTTGGATATGGGATCCATCAGAAAGGGTATAGGTGACTTAACCCACTCACTGGACGGTTATATACTACTATGGACTGTGACTTTATAGAAACAGAATATTACTTTACCCAATTTCGTGACTAGGAGAGGATTCTAGAAACCATGATCCACTCAATTGGCTACGTAGTCCAATAGTATTGTCTGAAACTGATCCAACAGAGCAAGTAAGTGAGTCCACCGGTTCTGCTTCGGATCACATTGAGCAGGTCCAACAGTTTTCTTTGCCAATGCCTGATATGTCCTCATCATCTGATGATCCTGAGGTTGGTAAGTTTAATACAGAAACTCCCTTAGAAGTTGTTCCTACCAATGTGACTGATCATATACCTCTTGAGGAATCTAAAATTAATAGATATATTTTACCTTCAAGAAGAAACAGAGGAGTTCCACCTAAACGTTATGAACCAGAGTATGAACCTCGTAACTCAAAGTATCCAATAGCAAACATAGTTAGGGGGAGTCTGTCAAAAACAGCAATTTGAAGAGTCTATTTGTTTGGTAAATATTCCAAAAACAGTAGAAGAGACTCAGAAAGATGGAAAATTGAGAGAAGCCATGGACACTGAAATGAGGGCACATGAGAAGAATGGTACTTGGGAAATGTGTAAAGTGCCTACAGGAAAGAAACCAGTTGGTTGCAAATGGGTCTTTTCCATAAAATACCGAGCAGATGGAATAATGGAGAGATATAAAGCAATGTTAGTTGCTAAGGGATATATACACAGACCTATGACATTGATTATTTGGAGACTTTTTCCCCGGTAGCTAAGATTGATACTATCCGGGTGTTGTTTTCTGTAGCAGCAAATCTAGACTGGCCTTTGCACCAGTTCGATGTTAAAAATGCCTTCTTGCATGGTGAGTTAGAATAAGAAGTGTATATGGAAGCCCCACCAGGTTTTTCTGGAAATTTTAAAAATGGAGAAGGATGTAAATTGAGGAAAGCTTTATACGGCCTAAAACAATCACCAAGGGTCTGGTTTGGAAGATTCACTGTAGTCATGAAAAGATATGGATATCACCAAAGTAACTTCGACCATACTCTCTTCCTGAAAAAACAAAGGGGTTTGGTAACATGTGTTGACGCTTGATTTTTCGCCCCAAAAATAACCGATGATGATCAATGTTCTAAGCTCGAGATATCCAGAATTCCAATCAGCTCGATTTTTCTCTTCTCAATATTTTAATGTTTTAACCTTCGGCGCGTTTTAAGAAAATTCTCAAAATTTCCCTTCTTTTTACAAAAAAGAAAATATATTTTTCGACGTGTTTTTAATTTTTAAATTTGCAAAATATAAAAAAAGGAAAAATAAGAAAAGAGAGAAAAAAGTTTAAGTGAATATTTTTGATTTTACTCTTAAATGTCAATTTTAAGATTATTAGGCAAATGATTCATATTATAGTTTTTATTTTAATTGATTTTGATTTTGATGTTTTAATTGTAGTATGTTTTAAAATTTGTATTTAATTAATTAAAAATTTCATTAAAAAAATTAATTAGAAGGGTTTAATTGGGAAAATTTGAAGAAAAATAAGAAAAGGATTAGATTGAAGAGAAATAAAAGAAGTTGGAGAAATTGGAAATGAAAAGGGGGGAAGGAAGGACCTGATTGAAGAAGGAAAGAGAGAACTGTGAGGGAAAATAAAAATAACTGAAAGTTAATGGAAGGCCCCTGTAAGGAAGCAAAACGACGCCGTTTTGTTGAGGAACAAAACGGCGCCGTTTCACATAAGAGAACGTGCGCCTGTGGGAGAAGCAATACGACGTCCTTTTCGTTCCTTAATGGAACGACGTCGTTTCGTTCGGTCAGAAGGCAGTAGCTGAAGTATTAATACGGCGTCGTTTTTGTCGAACAGAAAACAAAGAAAATAAGAGAAACAAAACGAAACCCACGAGAACAGAAAGAAAGAAAACGAAATCCCAGGAATTTAGGGATTTTGTTGAATCGAAACAGAGTGCAAAGATGGAGGAAAATCGTGGAAGATGGAGGCGGAAGATCAGGCGGAAGATCACTCCGCAGTAAATTGGAGCAGTTGAGGCAGAATAGAAGTAGGAAGGACTGGGCTTTCTGGAGCTATAAAGTGAGGAGTTGGCAAGCGAAAAAGGGTTCGGTTCCAACGGGGGAGAGTTTTCTGGAGAGAGAGAACAACTTCGAAAATCAGAGAGAAGAACGAAACTTGTAAGGTTTTCTTCAGAATTTAGGATTCTGCTTGAAAATTAGAAAATTAGGGTTTTCTTAATTTGGGGATTTTTGGGGCTTTTCTCGATTCTGTAAAGAACTTCTGCTGGAGTGGAATTTTTCTGTTTTTAATCTTTGTTTAAAAGCAATTTCGAATTCGCATTTCAAAACTAATTTGAAATTGAGAATCGAAGAAAGCTATATTTTCTGTTTTTATCTTCAATCTCTCTATTCTGGATTGGAAATTGAAGCTGTAAAGGATTCTGGGATTTCGATTGTAGTGGAATAATTCTGAGGTACTGTTAATTTCAATTCTCCATTTCTATTTCAGTTTAATTGTTCAATATGAATGAGATAATCTGGGAACCAGATTGAATGCTCATTTTTGTTTACTTCTTGGTTGATGATTGAAGTCGATGATTAAATTTGTGTTGTTCTTATTCTTGGTTCCTATTTCCTGTTTACTGCTTTTCTGTTTGCCCTTAGCTTATTTTCTTCCAGGTCTCGTCATTTGGTTTTTCTGTTTGGTTATAATAGGAATTGTTTATGATCCTGAAATTAGTTCAGATTGTCTGCTAGAATGTTTGATTTAAATTTCTGTTGGTTAGTTATATTTTGTTATCCTGGTTTCTGTCAATCTTTGCGATACTTTGTTTGCCCTGTTATTTACCTGGCTTGAACCTATGTTTAACTTCCTAGGTTTATGTGTGGTGGAATTTGGTCTTGGTTTCCCTGAAATGTTTATGTCAGTCTTGACAAGTCCATGAGCCTAGAGACCGAACTAGGTTCCACCTTGGTCTTGATCTGTCGTTGCTCAGGCTGCAAGTTATGCTTTTTATATTGGTTTATTTCTGGTTCCTCTTTTTAGAATAAAGTTGCAGGTTTGGTATGTCGTTGTAGTTTGATTGTGATACCCATTTGAGATCCTGTTATTGGTATGCTAGAATGTTTGATATAGAAATCATATTAAATCATTATTTCCATACTATTTTGAAGTTCCAGTCTCTGCCAGGAAGATGTTAGATGTGAGATAGCCGTGGAATTTATATTCTGTTGCCTTCAACTTCTGTAATGTTTGTATACTATTGCATATTGAAAATCTTCTCCTGTTATTTTAAGCAAGTGTCCAGAATCTTTAGCCATTATAATTTGTTGCATATTGTATGAATGCATTGATGTTTTGTTAGAAATCAATCATGTTCCGACAAGAATCACATGTTCCTTTGTTGATATTAATTACATGCAATTTTAAGGTCAGAATGTGTATCCATAACATGAACCTGTTGTCGTTATGTTGAACGTTTGCTGATTGATTGCTGAATGCATAAGTTGCTTGAGTTCAATCTATTGTTTGTTGAATTAAAATTCATAAGCAGATTGTTGGATAAGTCTCTAACCTATTGAATCCAGAAGGTCAAAGTCATTTTGTCCATGTCTTGATTATCTTTGTTTATAATGTTTATTGTTGATACAGATTAAATTGAAACTACAACTCATGTTATGCCTATATTTTGGTTTATAGCTGCTGTGAATAGGATATTTGCATTATTTAAATAAATTGTAAATTGTGTGAGAAATGGATAAATTCCAATGTTTCTGGTTTGTTGTGTTAAAGAACCAA
This sequence comes from Croton setiger, assembly GCA_948099555.1. Classification (NCBI taxonomy): domain Eukaryota; kingdom Viridiplantae; phylum Streptophyta; class Magnoliopsida; order Malpighiales; family Euphorbiaceae; genus Croton; species Croton setiger. The sequence goes on from CANUEY010216729.1 coordinate 22,693, forward strand.
TTTAAGGATGCTGCATGCTAACAGAATGTTGAGAATACATGATAGACAGATTGAATTAAATTGAAAGTTTGCAATAAGGATCAATTGGTAATTGGACATTGTTAAGGGATTGTTTTGTACTTTTTTTAGAAATCATGAATTGTTTAACAAATACTCTGTTTTTTAAGATTAATTTTCTTGGCATGTTATGAAGTGAATCAGTCCTAATTCTGTTTAAAAGAAAGAGGGGCAGAATTGTAAATATTGCAAAAATTGAGGGCTAAAATGTAATTTTGCATGATTTGCTTTTAAATGTTGTTTTTGCATGTTTAGTAGATTGTTTATTTGTTTGGCATGTTTTATGGTTTGAATGGATAATTTTACATTTAGGGACTAATTTACAATTTTTTATATTTTAAAGGACCATTTCGTAATTTTTCAGCAAATGTCTTATTTTATGTAATTTTTGGGTTTGGGGTTTAAATTGGAGTTTTTACGGGTAGAATGTAATTAATAGGTATTCGGTTTGTAATTAGTTTTAGGATTTATTTTCCGCAATTTATTTTTCTGCAATTTATCGTTTTCTGTCGTGTGTTTGTACGCAAATAATTTTAATCACCGTTAGGAACATCGCTAGTTACTTTTCAAAAAATAAAACTTAACTTAAAAATTGGAAAACGAGATTTTAGTTTTAGAGGCCGGTAAATCCGAGCGTTAGTCAAAATGAAATTTTGGCTAACGTACCTTACCTTCTTACTTAAGAGTTTCTGGTTCGGATTTTGCCTTATCCAAAAATGAAAAATGGAGTCAATCTTTTTCAATAAGTAAAATTTGGTTTTTCAATGAAAACTGGTTCCCGAATGGGTGGCGACTCAAAATTATTTTAAGACCTACCAGTTCGGCATCGATCCATAAAATTGTTTCATCACTTCAAATTTTTATCTTTTCGATTTACAAATAAGCCGGAAAGTCCGGAGCCGGACCGTCACCAACATATCTAATTATTTACGTAGATGACATGATTATCACAGGGAATGATGAAGAGGAAATGGCCACATTAAAAGAAAAGCTCTTTAAAGAATTTGAAATGAAAGACTTAGGAAGACTTAAGTACTTCATAGGAATTGAAGTCCTCAAGTCAAAAAAGGGGATATTTATTTCATAGAGAAAATACATTCTTCATTTCCTAGTTTAGACAGGGATGATGGATTGTAAGTCAGTAGACACACCAATAGTCGTCAATCATAGTCTCAAAATTAATGAAGAAGGCGAGCCAGCTGATAAAGAACTATACTAGAAATTGGTAGGAAAACTCATATATCTCTCTCATACCAGGCCAGACATTGCCTATGCAATAAGTGTAGTGAGTCAATTCATGCACAAACCAGAGAAGAAACACATAGAGGCTGTCTTGAGGATCATTAGGTATTTAAAAGGATCACTTGGTCATGGTGTACTCTTCCGGAAACATGGACACCTAGAGATACAAGCTTTCAGTGATGCTGACTGGGCAGGTAATTTAACTGATAGACGGTCTACCTCAGGCTACTTCTTTATGGTTGGAGGTAATCTGGTAACTTGGAGAAGTAAGAAACAGAAGGTGGTTGCCTTGTCAAGTGCAAAGGCAGAATTTCGAGGAATAGCACGGGGATTAGCTGAAGTCCTTTGGATTAAGAAGTTGTTAACAGAGATTGGCTTTCCACAGAGAATTGCATATAAACTATGGTGTGACAATCGAGCTGCGATAAGCATCTCAGAAATCCAGTGCAACATGATTGTACCAAACACGTCGAGATCGATAGACACTTCATCAAAGGAAAACTTAAAGAATGAAGCATAAGTCTGCCATTTATACTGTCTGAAGAGCAACTAGCTGATATTCTCACCAAAGCAGTGTCAAAGAAGATTTTCAGTAATACACTAGTCAAGTTGGATATAGGAGATCCTACGACCCAACTTGAGGGAAAGTGAAAGCCAGACAGAAAAGGAAAGAGATCAAGAAATATCAACCAGAAGAGGAAGAAATCAAAATTAAACAAGAAGATCAAACAGAAGAGGAAGAAATCAAAAATTAAACAAGAAGATCAACTAAGAAGAGGAAGAAATCAAAATTAAATAATGGAAACAAATCAATTTTATTAATCTTTGTAAGCATATATATACATAACTTGTGTACAGCTTGAATAACACACAATTCTTCATCAACAATTCCTCTCCCAAATCTGATTACCTAGTTAACAGCATTTTGGCTAATATATTATTAGATCCATGTATTAGCTAATATTCTATCAAATTTCTGTGTTTTGATGTTGATAATATGGACCCAAAAAAACTAGGATCCAACTTATAAGACACCAGACCCATGGTCTAGGCCCATCGATGTAAATATAATTAGTAGAAATAATTATTAATTTTAATGAAAAAAACTACAACCACCAACAACATTCAGAGACAAGTTCACACAGCCACACAGTTGTTTGGAGCTCAAGCGACGTCGTTTAGTTGTTATCTGCAACCATAATTAAATCGAAAACAACAAATTCTGACAAGCTTTTACGAGTGCGTGTTGGATTTAGGCTAAGACCCAAACCCAACGCGTCCGAGTCAAATCGCTCTCCTCTGACTCGTCGTCATCTTCTTCAATACAAAAAAAAAAAAGAAAAAAACAATTAAAACGAAAAAAACAAAAATTCTTCAAGCAAATCACCAGGAATCGATCCATACAACCAGATCCGGCGTCATTTATTCCGATTAAATGTAAGCCCTGTCTCTTTGTTTTACAATTTCTGCATTTTTCGCCATCTTATTCAATTTTGTTTCAATTCGTTCATTATTTGATTTTTGGTATGATCAGGTTGTTTTAGTATCTCGATTTGTGGATTAGGGTATGGCATTTAATTTCTTGCTTCGACAGGGAAAAGAGAACATAGGCAGAATTCCCCATTTCATTTTCTCCAACACAATCGACTAGCCCTTTGTTTGGATAGTTTTGATAAGGAGGATGAAATTAAAGAGGGAAAATAAGATGGAGAGGAAAATTTTCAAAATGTATATAAAATACATTTTAGTTTAATTTTTTTTACCTGCATAAAAATTAGATGTACTTATATCATTTCAGATTGTTTAATCAATGGAATTTGATTCTGTTTTTTCTTTTTCTCTGTACATTAGTTTTAATATTGATTGTTGTTTGAAAAAATTTGCAGTTGAGGTGAAAATTGGTGGATAATAAATTAGTGGAGAAGCTGACATTGTAATTATTAAATAAGCATGAGTTTTGTATTTCGAGGGTCCAGAGCGGATTTAGAAAATGGTTTCCCAGGATTCATCCCTGAAAGGCGAGCAGTGGTAATGTTATTAGTATTTATGTTTTTAAATCTGTCATTTTTTGTATGTAATTTTGTTTTTGCTGTTTCTATCTTCCTGTTAATTATGTTTTATTTTTGTTATCAGCGTGTCCACGCAGCACGGCCTGTTAATTCCAATTCCCTTGTTTTTCTTGTTACAGGTACTTGTTAATCATATCTGTTTCTCTATCGTCTATTATAATTTAATGTGACAAATTTTTCTAAGTTTTGTTTCAATTCTTTGTTTGGCAGTTCTTTTATTATTCATGATACTGAATTCACAACAGATGTCGCCTAACTTTCTGGTATGTTTTTCGCTGTAAATGGAAATGTATGTCTTTTTGTAGTTTTCTGGTCAATAATATAAGTTTTTTTTTTTTTTTTCTTATGTAGCTTTGGTTGGTGCTTGGAGTATTTTTAATGGCCACCACTCTGAGGATGTATGCAACTTGTCAACAACTTCAAGCCCAGGCTCAAGCCCATGCTGCCATGGCTAGTGGTCTTCTTGGTCATACTGAGTTACGTTTGCATATGCCACCGTCTATAGCACTTGCAACTAGAGGACGTTTACAAGGCCTTAGACTCCAACTTGCACTTTTGGACCGGGAATTTGATGACCTAGGTGTGTCATACACGGGTTTAATGTGTTTGAATGTGCTAATCCTGATTATCAAATTATCTGTGATCAAGAAATGAAAGATGTCAATTGCTAGAATATGTTTCATTTTCATTTTGTTTTTCCTTGTGGCATGCTAGTTATTTTAGCATTTAATTGCTTGGGTCGCTCATGTAGTGGAGACTTTCTAATCATCTGCAGATTATGAAACTTTGAGAGCATTGGATTCTGATAATGTTCCCACCACAGCAGCAATGAGTGAGCAAGAGATAAATGCCCTTCCAGTTCACAAATATAAGGTCCCTGTTCTCCAAAGGTAAGTTGTGAGGTACCAATAACTAGTTCGATACTCTGCATTTAAAAGCTGCTTGCTTTTATCATATTAAATGTCAATGTTTGAGTGTCCCCTTTTTGTCTTCTTAAAATTGCTATCCTTTGTGCAATTTTTTCTCGGTGCACAAGTGCTATCCTTGTGTCACATTGAAAGTTGAAAAATGTCTGGCATGCAACTTGACCACGGGTGATCTTTTTGAGTTCTCCTACTAATTCAATCGCTCACCTCATTTACTTCTCAAAAACAGTTAAATTTTTTTTTTTTTTGAGAAACAAAACAGTTGAGCTTTAGATGTGCTGTTTTGTGGCCCTTATGCAGACTTATTTCTTTTCCAAAGTTTTTAAAGCATTTTACTATGAATCTTGGATTTTTAGATATCAATAATTTACACTGAAGTGCTTTTTTCAACAGTAGTGGCCCTTCAATCCAACAAGCTTCATCTTCTGACTCATTTGAGGTACTATAAACTTCTACCATGCCCTCTCATTTATATGGATCTGCTATCTTCATGCATGATAAAATTTTAAATATGTGTTATGCACGTAGAGATTTAATGTTATCAATTAATCTGACTATTAGTCTGCAGCTCTGCATTAATTCACCAGCTTCATCTTTATTTGCCTTGACAAACTCACAAAGCATGATGTTTGCGTTCCTGTCCAAATTTTATTGGATTGGACCGAAGACTATCCTAGGAATTTCATTTTAACCAGGTGCCAGCTCTCACCAAATCTATTTATAGGAACCTGCCCAATTCAACTTGGCGATGAATTTCTGTGAAGTCTTGCCTTTCAGTGCTGATTAAGATGTCTTTAAACTCTTGAGTTCTCAAAAGATGAAGAGCACCCAGATTAACCTCTATCACTATAAACAAGTTAGATCAAAACATATGCATAATACAGTAACTTTTGGTGTTTGAGATAGCAGTGATCTTATTGGAGGTTGGCTTATAGGCTGTTTTGCCTCCTTAATAGTATGGTTTTGTTTCAGGTTCTATGACAGTGGGTTTTGTTATATATTGGCTCATTTTGATGAGACAGGAAACAATGAAACAGAACTTCTATGATGGGTGTTCAGGGTTTGAAGTTCTAATATTTGTTAGTTGGTGGTAATCTGCTTGATCTAGTAATGAAATTATGTGGAAAGGTTTGGATCTAGAACCTAGATTATACTATTTAATTTATCCGTGGGCCAATTTTAGAACATAAACCTGAAGCCTGCCTGAAGCAAAGCAGGTTGAAGCAGGGGTTGGGCTTGGCCTCAGCCAATAAGGACAAATGTTTGACTGAGCCTGGTGGCTGATTTCTGGCTAGACCAGACAGCGGCAGTGGACACATGCAAAAGTCACTTTTGTTTAAAATTTTGGAGAATAAACGGAACTATTCTTGTCTAAGGGTTTTCTTTCTATTAGGCAGTTTAAACTGTTAGTCCGTTCTTGCAAAGGTGTAAAATTTTTGGCCTTCATATTTAAATAGAATTTCCATGCTTGATGGATAATCATTAACATGCATCTTTATTTATTTATAACTTTGTGTGAGAGATTAGATCTGTATGGTGAATACTTGGACTGACAGACTTGCTGTCGCTTGTGGGTATAAATTATAGGATATCTTTGGCAGAAAGTCGACAATAAATAAAAGTTTCATGATAGCCAGTTTGCTTTTCTGATTAAGCTTGGAAGTGTTCCTTGACCTATGAAGACACTATATCTTTGGAATATGGAATACTAGGAAAGAATTTAAATGTTGGTAGCCCTATTTGAGAATTCTATTCATGCAAGTCTACTCTACTGTATCCTTCACCTGCTGCCACTATATTAAGTCTTTGTCCATCTAGACATGTAGTGAAGTGTTGACATTGATTGGCAGATCCTACTTGAGAATTACATCTTCCAACACTGCTGTACTCATGTTGCCATGCTATGTTCTTATAGTATCAAACTTGATTTTATTCCACAACGGCAGTGAAGCTTCACTGCCATTCAACAAGAGAATTTGATTAAACTGTTCCCTTCTTTTTTTTTCCTAGCAGAAGAAGCAAGACACTGCCCCTGCAGTGGCAAGCGCAAAGGCTTCAGATGACGACCTTACTTGCAGTGTGTGCTTGGAGCAAGTAAATGTGGGAGAATTACTCCGCACACTACCATGCATGCATGAGGTTCGTTCTTTTGCAATTATTTTAACTTCCTATTAGCCTCATACTTTATTAAATAACTTGATTATTCTCTAACCACCCGCCTTCATTCTTTTGCTCTTTGACTGAAGTTACAAATCTGGTTCATTAGTTAAATGGACAAGATCGACAAGTTCAGTCAGACTTCTAAAACACTTTGGGAGGTGGAATGTAAAAATGAGGGTTGATGAAAAATAGTCTAATATAACTTTGGACCCTAGCGTAAACAACTTAGTGAAATTTTTTCTCATCATCTAGAGTTTAACGCATTTTGCAGTTTCATGCTAATTGCATTGACCCGTGGTTACGGCAACAAGGAACATGCCCTGTTTGCAAATTCAGGGCAGGACCAGGGTGGCTTGAAACCGGACAAGGTGGAGTGGATGCTGCTTATATGGTTTAATTAGAGGCATTGGCCCTTTAATCCTTTAAGTTATCCTAATGAAGATAGTTGCTCATATTTAAGCCGATTGACCATGTAATTTGTAAGTTAGACGACATTTCTGATTTAGGCGTTTGAAAAGGGGTAGGATTTTGAATGATCAAATTCAAATGTCTTTTATAGTTTTAAGAGAGAAAAATGTAAAGAGAGCAAAAAAGGATAATTTTGACATTTTGTATTACTGCCATTACTTTGCAATGGGAAGTTACATTTATTATGTGTTGATTTGGTCCTTAAAACTATTATATTTGATGTTTCGCTACTAGTCATCCCCATGAATTCTGTTAAACGGAACCAAACTGAAGGTTTACGGTTAAATTTTGATAACCAAACCGGAATTGATTTTGATTTCGTAAAAAATTGGTACTTAACAGAAAAATCAACCATTTTTCCAAAAATTGATCGCAATTCAAAACCAATAATTAAATCAATTGAATCTAACAGTAGGGATGGCAGTGAACTGCACTATCGAAACTGTAAAGTAACTATCCTAATAGGTATAGAAATAGAAATTATTAGTCATGGTTATAGAATATTTATGGAATTGAGCATGTTGTAACTGCAAAAACTGTAATAACATATGAATTGATAATTTCTATACTATGATTTTTGTAGAATAATTTGCTTTATTTTTTAATAGTATTTTAATGGACTTAGTTTAATTTTGGATTTTCAAATACTATAGAGTTATAAGTTCTATTTTTTTTATAAGGATATTCATTTATTTTATTATAGTAACTTTTTAACAAATTTTATTAGTGAGGTGAGAATATTTAAAAAAAAAAAAAAAAACTTTAAACAGTGAACCATAATATCCATGGTTAATATTAAATGGTTGCAGTTAATACTAATTAGGTATGGAACAATTATAAAAGTAGTCTTTAAAATTTTCGTGATTATGGAACGATTATATTAAATGGTTATAGCAAATTATGTGATTAACGTCATACCTATCTAACAGGTAATTAGTAGTACCTGAGTCGAATGATCCATCAGTTAGTAGTTGCTCGAAACTACTCTTTGCTTGAAATTACGTAGAAAATCTAATAAAAGGATTATGAAGAACAGTCTCATCTTGCTCGTCCTAATACGATAAAAGCAATCTGAGTAGTGATTACAAGTTCAAGCAAACATTTTCATTACTACATAAAGTAAGAAATAATTGCATATTAGAAAGGTTTAGGGTCTGAGAAACCCCTTTCAATCTTAAGTTGTTTGGTCCGATCACTACAGTATACATTTCAATTTCACATCACCAATACACCAAATAAGAGCTTTCATGTATATCTTATAGACTCCTTTGCCAAATTTTGGTATTTTCATAAACTTTATTGTGAATGGCCATATAAGCCCTATTTCGACTTTCCTTTTCCCTTCCCTTTCTTTGATTCTAGTTTAGCTTGCACGCGGGCAGCTGCAGCAGCTTTGGCCTCCTCTCTTTTCCTTTTCTCTTCCTCTTTTGTTGCGGCAGCAAGCTCTCTTTGCTTCTTCAGCTCCCTGATAACAAATTTTACCATAACGCGAACTGGGTTACTACACGGTGCTCAAGTAAATGCACTTTACAAAAGAACGAAGGGAGAAAATTAATATCAGTGGAAAAATTCACAAATTTTTTACTTACTCTAGCCTAGCCCTCTCCTCTGAAACGCTACTTATGCTAGAGCCTTTCCGTGGTTTACAGGCTACTAACTCCACTTCAAAAATAAGGGTCGCACTGCATCAAAGAAACGTATTGATCAACAAGGAGATCCTAATTATCCATTTCTAAAAAGATCAGTGAATTTCTTAGCTGATGATGGCAATGTTTTGGAGCACTTAACCATTAATTATCAATTAGAGAAAGAAAATACATATAGAGGACTAAAATTTCTCCATTTTCTTAGGAGAACTGAAAAATCTTGATGCATAATCAATCAGTTCAATCATGCCGCAAATCTCAATTGGACCAGAAATCATGCTCTCCATTATGCTAGAGAGAGAAAGAGAGAGAGAGAGAGAGAATAATGACATTACTCTGGTGGAATATCTGGTGGGGACCCAGCACTGCCATAGGCATATTCTGGCTTGCAAGTGATTTTTGCAACCTCCCCAACCTGGTACAACCAGTAAATGAGTATTACAAACATGTACTAAAAAGCTTATAAGGTGCTGAAATTGCATTAAAAAGGTGCATATTTCACCTTCATTGTTCTCAGAGCAACATCCCATGCCTTGATAACCGAGCCCTTCCCAATTTCAAAAGAGAACACTGTATTATCCTCACGTGTAGTGTCGAAAACTTCACCACTTTCAGCAAGTGTGCCCTCATAATGAACTGCTCAAAACAAGCATGATTAAGCACATTGCCAGTGTAAAATACTGATTCATATACTTTGATGGCAAAGGAATCAAAAGAGGAAAGAAAATGTCAAAACAAAATTAACTCTGTCAAATAGAGGCCTCGTGGAATAGAATATTTAACACCAAGAATAGTTTCTCATTAGTTATGAGAAAAGAAAACGAACTTGATTGTTCAATAACAATTGCAATATAAGAATTGACAGTTGCAATATAAGAATTGAAGCTAATAGTGATTGGGGGTTAAACAAACAAAAAGCCATGTGTACTCAGGTTAAACATTGATTACTCAACCATTCTTACAAGTAGATAGTATGGATCTGAATCCAGGAATTACCATCATTTTGAGCAAAACTCACATTTAGAAATAAAAGTGCTTGAACAGTTAAGAATACTGAAATTCATAATACAAAACAATCGTGCAAAGAGATCATTATTGATTTCTCGAAGTGCATAACTGACTAGATTTTTATAACAGGCTATTCTATAGAACGAGGAAAGCTCAAGTCATCCAAATAACATCAATTGTAATACATAAAACATTAAACAAATAAGGTGCTTGTACATAATCAGTTAAAAATTACCAAAGGCTGAACTTTTAACTATCAAAGCAACATAAATTTCACACATGCTCATCCAAAGGCAGTGCAGCTAAACCCAAATACTTCCACACAATTCGTTTGCTACACTAATAATCAAAAATCAGCTACAGGAGCGTACCATCAACAAGAGGAAGATCCTCTGAAGGGCTAATTGCACCAGCTTTCGCTTGCCTTATGATTGTTTTGATGACACCTCCATCCCCAGTTAAATCAACTGCATCACCCATGGCTCATAAATACTTAAAACTTAAAAGCCTGATAAAAAAAAAAGGAAGATCATATTAGATTTCTTGAATTTACAACCTAAACATATAGCTCCTTCAGCATATCAGCTGAAAGATAAATGGACACAAGGGCTTTCAGCAGGAATACACTGATTCGTCTATGTGTAAAACCAATAAATTAAGCAAAATGAACCTGCATAGCGAAGATAAAAGGATTAAAAATCCAAGTTACAACTACTCTGAGAGTAGTAGTAACCCAACACAATTACTTATCAATGAAAAATCATTAATATAATCGACTAAACATTTCCTTGAAAAATCATTATGTTAATTCCCATAAAAGCGTCTGTGCGAAAGACAATTCCTTTTTCTTTGGTAATCTGGTTTCTCCTTATTAGTACCTTTTCAATTATAAAGAAAATTGACCATCAACAATTTCCTATATTTTCTGATAATATTTGAAACATAAAAATCGAATCTTTTTTCTTTTCCTTACTAAATTTTACTAAATTGGACTACATATAAATTTAATAAGCTCAATCAAATATAACACAAAATGAATCAAAACCCTAGATATCCTTCTTCCTACTAAAGTATAAAGTCATGAAAAAATTCATATCTTCACATTTCCATATCTACACACATAGAGGGATTAAGAATTTAATTAAAAAAGCAACAAAAACCTGAGTATATCATAAACAGCATAAGGTCAATCCAAAAATCGCAACAAAAAAAAAATCCCAGAATCTAAAAATTATCAGAATTACATTTCAGTAACAAGGAAGAGTAAGGAAGAACTGACCCGTCGCAACAAGGCAGCAGAGAGAAGGAGACGAAAATGGAGAATCGGAGAAGAAATATCGGATAAATTGGAGCTGATACCGGGGGCCATATGCGTCTTGGTGTGAATGAAGAGGAGAGAGTAAAGCCAGCATTTTGTATTATAAAAATTTATATTTTGGTAACTGATTATTGTACTAATTGATAGATAGGTACCTATATTTTTAAACATTATTTTTACGTTCCTAAAAGTATGGGAAATCATATAAAAGTACCTAGAACTTTTGATAAAGTTTTTAAATACCAAAAAATTTAATTTATTGATAAAATACCCTAATTTGAAACTTTGTCTCCAAATCATATCCAAATTTTAAATTAAAGGGTTAAATTAAAAGGAAAATTTAAAATTAAAGATTGTTATGTTATTAAAAATTAATAACCCATTCCAAACAAACTCAAAAATCAACCCATCTTTCCTTTCATTTGTGAAAACAAAATCTAACTCTCTAATTTGCTAAATCACCAACGCAAATCCTGAAAATAAAGAAATAGAGAAGGTAAACAATACCATCTTCAACTTCAAGCTTAAAGACTTGCTCATCTTCTTCCTAATGTACGTACCAGTTGTTAGATTACAAATCTTATGCAGATATGAAAAAGTAGCATTTTGCAATAGTCAAATACCCTCAAAGTAGCAGGGAATAGTTCCTTTTGATTCTTTAGTGCTTTCAAGATTTGGATTATTTTTATCAATTACAAATAATTTACAATTAAAATAAAATTAGAAAACAGAGCAGGTAAAACGTAGTGAATTGAAGTTGGGAGCTGTTTCGAACAAATTTTATTATAGCTTGGTGGGTCGTTATTCTATAGCCAGATTCTTGCAAATTGGTGGGGAATTATTCTTATCAAGATATGAGAGGAACAACAATGGCTTTATTCCTGCAACTTGATAGCCTTTTTCAGGTGGTTTCGATGGAGGTTGCAGTGGCTGTGGCGGAGATGATGACTGTGAGATTCAGGATAATCGAGCTTGGTTGAATCAAAAAATTGAGTTGGGTCAATTAACTGCGAAGGGGTTGAGTTGGATGCAATGACATGGCAAGCACACAAGTTGGACATTGCTAGCTTAGGTTGGTAAACTATCTTTATTGCCAATGGATCAATCTTATGCGAATTAAAAATGCTAATTTCCAACTATGTTGACGATGTGATACTTACGTGTGGGCAAAATTCGGTGCAAACCGAAATAGCAACGGAAACCAACTTTCGGTAGCAGTAATAGTTCGGTAATAGGTAAATTTTTATTGTAGCGGTAAATAATTTTGATAAAATTGATCGCTGAATTACTAATAAAATTACCGATTTCAATCCAAAATTACATTGTTTTTGTGTTCAACCAAAAACTACACCATTTTTGTTTTAAATTTTCAACACTAAATCTTTATTTTTATATGTACTATAATTGATAATTACTTATCAATTATCGGTGTCATTAATTATCGATAACTGACATTTGGTAGTAGTAAAAGTGATTTATAAATGAAAATCGGTTAATCAATTACCAACCGTTCAGTATTGATAATCGATAATAGTTATCGGTTGCTCACCCATACTAACACCCAAAATTTAACTTGTTACATTGTAATCCAAATTTTTAAAAGGTAATTGCACCGAATAGCATATTATTTCCTTCAAAAAAATCAAATAGCACAAATTTATAAAAATTAAAAAAATAGCACATTTTATTGAAAAAAGTCTAAATTACCCTTTATTTTAATATATCATAGTTTATTCTTCCTTTCCTTGTCACTTCTTATTCTTCTTCTTGTTAATATTTGTAACAGTAAGAGAGGGAGAGGGATAGAGAAAAATTAGATTGAATGCAAAAGTAAAAGACGAAAGAAGAGAAAGATAAAAGGAAAGTGACAGAGGCAGCAGAGGAATCCAAGAGAAAGAAGAAGAAAAGAGAAACAATGGGAATCAAATGTCATAATAGAAAATTTAAAATTCTAGGGTTTTGGATTTTCCCATTCTTCTGTGTGAATTTTTTTTAGAATTAATTGCTTGTTTCTATAAGGATAATTTCATCATTCTTATTGTTGTCGTTAATGACTTGTAAATGATGTTGTTGGTTTTTGCGTTGCTGTTCTAAGTAATAATTCAAAACTGTTTGTTATCAAAATCTGTTGCAAAATTCTGTTTGTTGGTATATATAACAGTATATATATATACTATTATATATACTGATATATATACCACAAAAATAACACATAACCTAGTATATATGAATTATATATACTATTATATATACTCCAGACAAATCATAACATATGACCTGATGTTGTTGGATTTTGCGTTGTTATTCTAAGCAATGATTCAAAACTGCTTGCAATTAAAATCTGTTACAAAATTCTGTTTGTTGGTATATATGACAGTATATATAAACTATATATACTGATATATATACCACAAAAATCACATTTAACCTAGTATATATGAATTATATATACTCCACACTAATCATAGCATATGACCTTCACAAATAGGCATACATTATTCATACATAGTTTTTGTAACAGTATATATGATCTATATATACTGTCATTTGGTATATATGACAGTATATATGAATAAATAACATATTACCCAGCATATATGAAACCACATATACTATTATACATACTCCATAAATCATAGCAATGGATTTTACAAATTATAATACATACTCGAGTATATATAGTCTATATATACCTCGAGTATATATAGTCTATATATACTTGTATATATACCCAAAGTATATATATTCTATATATACTTATATATATA
>CANUEY010216783.1:0-12722 GCA_948099555.1 Croton setiger
GGTTTATTTTCAATGTAATTTGAATAATAAAGACTTAATTAGGCTATTGGGTTGATTAGAGGCTTAATGGGCCTATGGGTTTAAAGTTATGTAAAGGCTTACCTTGTGGGGGCCTTAATTACTTAAGTTAGGCACATGATCTTTCAATTTGACACATGGCCGAATGGGGACATCTTTTAAAGATTGTTGTGGTCCCCTTAGTTAGTCATTAGTTAGTTTATGTAAGTCAAATTTGTGTGGGGTTAGGGAAGCTTAGGGAGGCTCCCTAGTTTTGTTTAGCTAGAACTCTTTATCCTCCCTACTTAGGGAATGAATTTTTGTAATGCCTATTTAAAGGCAAGCTTTGGCCGAAATAAAGTTAATCACCTTACATACAAATTTCGACTTATATGTTCTTTTTAGAACCTATAATTTTTGTGTGAGTTAGAGAGGGTTTTCTCCTTTCTTCTTTGCACAAGGAACTTGAATTACTTATCAACCTTAATAAGTTGTGGTGTTCTTCAATTCCTATCTTAAAATCCTTTGCGTACGAGCGGTTCTACATCCATTGAGAGGTGTTGGGTCGTGAGGGAAGGTGGATTACTTCTTGTTCGTGTTCTTCTATCAAACGGGTAACTCGGGTTTTCTAGCCATTGAGCTATTGGGTCCGCGTCAGTTTCCATTTAGCATGTTCATGTAACACGCTTGTGTTCACAGACATGTCCCTGCCGCTGCAAACCTAAGCTCACCATTAACACAGCCATTCCACATAACTTGCACAATTGTGGGGTAACGGTTCACAACCTAGTATTGAATAACCCTAATCTCTAAGCACTGAACTATATCGAAACTGAAGGTAGAAGGGCGAGATATCACTTCACTGTGTTCATCTTGGTTGTCCTCTTTAAATAATGAAAGGGTCAACCTATTGTGATCGACAATTAAGGTTTTGGCATTCGAGAACCTATTATTGTCAGCTGTTACGGCCAATTAATCTAAGGTCTGAGGAACATAGAAAGACATAGTTGAATTTAAAGAAATAAAAGGTTAGGGAGAAAATTAGGTACCTGGGAAGGGAGGGGTGAAGGTCGCGCCTTAACACTCTAAGACAGTAGAAGATAAGCGAAGTTGAAGGTCGCGCTTTAATAAAAGATCGAGATGTCGAGGATCACCTATTTATAGCAAGGAGGGGACGCAAAAATCCATGTACATTAATGGGCTCCCGGATTACTTGTTTGCCCTCGGGATGACCACTGGAGGTAGGGGGCAATGAGGTAATTGAACGAGGGTACTAAATGAATGTTAACATGTGCACACAAAAATCAGTGCACAAAGTTTTTTTCACCACTTTTGTCCCCAATTGGGTCAAAGGTAAGTGATTCCTAAATTTTATTCAACCTTGGAAATATATTGTAGCACCCTTCTCGAAACACCCAGTTTTCCAAATGAACCGAGTTGGGACACTACAACTGGTTGGACCCTATAACTCATAATGTTGAAATCATCCTGTATGCTAGATAAAATGCTGGATGCTGAAAGTTTTAAAACATTATATAAATATTTATAAAATTATTTACAACATACTATGCTGGATACAAAATGAAATGGGCCCAATTGAGTGCCTTGTACATGCCATGACATAAATACAACCAAAATTCACAATAATTCAAATTCCCCGTAGACTGGAATGTCCGATGATAAACTACAACAGCTATGGAGAAGACTCTTTAAGATCCAAACCTAAAACTTGTGAGTTAAGCAAGTAACTCGCTAAGCAAATAGTGCCCAATGGATACTTTAATAAGAAGTAAGAAATAAATATACATTCACACATTATGATTTACCTTCATGACTTTACCTCTTGGTCTCATGCTATATGAATTATGTAATGTATACCAATCAAGTTAACATTTATATACATATCTAAATTCATTAAATTTTGGCTCCTTAAGGTTTTAGTGAAACCTAAGTGATAAGATAACTGGATGAAATACTGGATGACTGGGCATCTATGTTCCAAATATAATCATATTCACTCAACGGCTTGAATTCGGAGTAAAAAACTGTATGGGGTGGATATCTACTATTCATATGTTGCAAAATAGCCTTATATGGTTTCTACCTAACCTCAGTGGAGCATAATATCTGTTATTTGCAAATAACACATCATCATCTAATCATTCATTACATAATTCATACTGTTATACTGTATAATAATTTATTCTGTATGTTTCTGATCTGTCTCATGCATTAGATGGATCTTTGTAGTAATTATATATATGTCCTAATAGGTGTAAATATGTATTTCAAATAACTTGCATGAAGATTTGATGGTCGTCACTGCCGCTACACATTGTGTTGCGGGCGCTACAAATATTTGATAATTCTATGGATGGAATGGGACGACAAATCCTGGTCACTACAGGGTCACTATACATCATAACGATCATTACGGATATCATTACGAGTGCGATGATGCTCTGTTCTCAGTCTAGGAGTCCCTGGATGGAATGTGACAATCTAGCGAGGTTACTATGTTATGGGAACGGGCGTGACCCACTGAAAATAGATGCTCTGTTTTAGCTTTCAATCTATTTCAACATGAAATCAATTCTCAAACTCATTTCAATCACTTTCTTTATGTCATATCAACCTCAAACAACTCAATAAGCATCATATAATCAAAATAACACATCAAATAACATATTTCAACACTCACACATATAAATTTTGCAAATTAATGCATTATATCAAAGTTAAAGTATCAAACCTCTCTTTAAAGCTTTAAACCTTTCTCTAACTTCCCTTTTCATTACCTTTGGAACTGATCTTCTCTACATATAACACATATACTCATTTTAGGTTTAAACAGTTTCTTTAACTACAAAACTTTAATGAAAATTGCAATTATTCTAATTACTAAATGAAAATGGTAGCTTAAAAGTATATAGCTTGTTGAATTATAATAAAGATGATGAAAAAGAAAGTGAAGATTAAATGATGTTTAGGGTGGACAGAAGGAAGAACGAAGGAAATGAAAATTCGGTAAAGTGAATAGATGATTCACGAAGCTCTACATAAAAACATGATATGGTTTAGAAAATTACCACTTTGGTGCTTGATTTATGTTATGTTACTTAATTGATGCTTAAACTTTATAATTTATTACAATTAGATCCAATTTATTAATTATTTGATTAAAAACCCTTCCTACCCCACTTAGGACTTGATTGGCTCGAACCGACCTTGGTTTGATCTGATCCGACTCGACTCCCTAAATGCAGCGACTTGATTTAGCAGAATGTCACATATATTGACCGGGCCAAGACATGGAATGACATGGATTTGCATGCAGTGGAGGTGGGGAGGAAGGAATCTGTAAGCCACCCGTAGTAGTAGACCTTCCCAAGGTTTTACCCCAAGGGAAGGTCACCCTTTTTTGTTAGACAGAAGAAGGGGGTCGGATGCGCGCAGCTTGACCTCAATAGCATCCGGCCGACCATGATAATTAGAATTCATAGACTCGATAATTTTGGGATCCTTGGGCCCTAAGGTGCTAAATCTTACTGGGCGTGAGAATTTCGGGATCTTACCACCTCAATTCCCCTATAAAAGAGACCCAGACGTCACTCCAGTGATTAATTTACACTAGGCTTTCAAGTACTTTAATTCACGATTTTGACGAAACTATTGGACATGCATCAGGACAACTTTGGGATTTAAACCAATATATGAACGTGGTTTCTTCTTACCTCAACTACAGGAGCTTCTACAGTAACCTTCCAGCTTTCTTCGGCCAACGTCCACTGCATTTAATTCAATTTCATTCAAAACCAAAGGGTATGGGGAAACTCAAAATATACAAATATTAGGGGACAAGTACGACTCGCTGCATTACAAAATAAATATTGTGCATTTATTTTCGAAAATAGTTATTTACATGTTATGTTTGTGACATAATTTATATGTAAAGTTATTTCTAATTTCTTTTTTAAAAAAAAAAAAGAAACAAAGTTATTTCTAATTTAAACGTAACTATTTTTCAGAAGAGATATATTCGATAGAATTTATATGTAAAATTAGTTCTAATTTCAGTGTGATTAGTGCTGAGGTGAAAAAATACAGAGAGATATTTTTAAAAACTATACCAAAACAATTAATTAGTTGACGTTAATCAAATTCTGATTGCAAGCATTTTAGATGTAATTAAGCAGCAGTTTAATTACTGTAAATGAGGATCAATTGTGATGGTTTATGTCCAATATTGTAGATTAGGTTCTACATTTTCTTATTCATCAGTTATATATATAAAAGGGTGGAAGATTTGTTGGGATTTGAACTCAAGACATAAAGTCTTAGCTGCATTAATTATAACTAGGGCAAGATTTCAACTTATAGAATGGATTCTACTATTGTGATGGTGTTAGCCTTACATTTAATTGGTTTCTCAAATGAATTCTTAACGTTTGAGTTTGCACAAAATTGACAATTAATGTTTAATTTTTTGAATATACTAACAATTCGCTCACCGAAAAATCGTTCAGGGATTAAAATATAATTTTAAATAATTATTAAAGTGAATTTTTATTTTCTTCCTCCTCTGACCAGGTACTACTTCGGAAATTTATAAAATCTAAAACTCATTTTCTTATTCCTGCGCCGACTGTAACAAATGAGTATATAGATTGAAGTATTCGATAAACCTATCCAACCATAATCTTATTTTTTCAGCCTAGGTAACTCAAATTATAAATGCCAAAAAATACTCTTCTAACTAACAATAAAGTATACAATCAGTTCTAGTCTCTAGGCGTCTTCTCCTTTCTCCTCTTGGATCTTCATTTTTTTTCTCCTCAATCTCAATTGCAGCAGCTCTCTCTCCCCCTGCTTTTAACGGTGATGTAGGATATCATTCCCTTAAATTATGTACAATAATATAAAATTAATTTGTATAATATATTTGGAAAAATATTGAAGAGAGTTAAAAATTACATGTTATGTTACACACCTTCATCGTTTTCTTGATAATAATCATTTTTAGAGAACATTAACTTGTTTAATTTAACTTTCACTAATCATTCATTAATAGTTGTAATAGTAAAGGTTAAAATTGTAAACATATTTGATTTGAGGTATGAAAGCATTTAAGGTAAGATTTATGGGTGAATTATAGAGGTTAGTTGAAAAATGAGGGATTCTCTCAACAAACAAAGATGCATTGCACATTGGTGTCATAATGAGAAGCTTCTATAAATATAATACATTATTTTATTTTTATACGTAAGGTCGAAATTCAACGCACCAACTTTTCCCACATAATAAAATAAAATAAAATATATACTTTTCAACTCCTAATTAATTTCTTAATTAATCGAGCATTCATCAAAAGACGAAGAAATTTTGTTTTTCTTTTCTTTTGTGAAAGAAAATGAAAAGAGGAAGAAGTCATGTGCGACTATATATTTTTTATTATTATTATTATTATCTTGAAAACGAGCTCCTAAGTTCATGACCGGTTAGGTTAGGTTAGTTTATTTATTATGAGAAAAATATTATTAGTTCCCTCAATTATATTGGATTATATTAAAAATAATAATTTATTGCCTCTATTATGACAGAAATATTTTTCAATTTCAGTATTTTGTTTTCGTGACATTATTTAGTCATTTTATTAATATTAGATTTTAAAAGTGATTTTAAAATGACAATTTTATCCGCTCTTTTTTAAATTGTTAGAGCCCTAAATTTTATTAAAAATTATTATTTAATCCATACAATAACTATTGACAATTAATATTAGTAAAGTTTAATCAGAAAACATAACATCTTTTTGAACAAATTATTTAAGACAAAGTTTAATGTCTATATATTATTACATTTTATTACATTAATGTTTTATAATAGATTTTTTCTCTTGCCTATCAATATTTAAAAAAAAAAATCAATTTGTTTCACTTAAAGTCCAATTCGTCGTTATCACGTGAATAAATAGAATTGTAAATTGATCTTCTCCAAACCCATTGCTCTCCCTGGTGCTTTACCATCGATTCGAGATGACCAAAATCGCTTTTCTCTTCTGTTGTAAATTATTTGCTTTCCACTCGAAAAGTCATTGCACCGAATAACACTTTTTATGGTGATGCAAGTCGATGGGACTCTTACAGTGACAATGGCAGTTGTGGTCGTTGTTGGTTGAGGTTGAGGCAGCGACGGTAATGAAATTATGGCCATATTCATAAATATTTTTTATTATTTTATTTAAATTATATAGGAGTTACAGTTTGATTCACAAATTCTTATTCAGTATTTGGAGTAGGCTGTTACTTTTTTAGTTCTTTGACATTGAGTTATAATTCTGAAAATTAAGATTGAAAGATGTAGCTATTTTTTACCAACATGTCCACTGACATACAAGAAGAATAATTATTTTGTAGGAATTAACTAATAATTTTCATTAAAACTTAGGAATCTAATAATTTAGAAGATGAGGGATAAAATTATTATTTCGAGACCAAATTAACGAATATTAACCGAATGACTAAATAATATTATGAAAATAAAATACAGAACTTGAAAAATATTTCTAACATAATAAAGCAACTAGATTATCATTTTTAATATAATTCAGAAATCTAATAATTTGTTCCCCATTTATTATATATGTCGGCAAATAGGTTTAAATGGAAATTTCTTTAAGGTAGGTACTTTCTATTTGGGCTCCACAATTTCACATTTATAAAAACTTAAATAAAAGCGATAGTTTATCTTGCAACTAAAAAATATAGTTACTTAAATAACATGTAAATTTCTTTTCATTATGTGATTGAAAGAGAGAAAGGGTGCAATCATTGCATCAATAATGCACCGAATTTCATCAAAAATACAAAGTTAAATGTGTTTCAACAAAAGTAATATTAAGGTGGATGACTTTTTTAGAATTTCTCGTTATGAAAATAATTTAAAATTACAAAACTGCCACCGTCAACTATAAGTAAATATGTGGGAAAGATTTAAACCTTTCCTTAAACGATATAGAGAAAGAAGATAAAATTGTTTTAGTGCAATAAAGTAGAACTTTGCATTACCATTACAAACTGACTTAGATAATGATTTCTTAATTATGAAATATATTATGTTTTTCCTATTATTTTATATAAAAAAAAAAAAAAAACTTTATTAACTAGTACCGCCTTTTAAACAAAATTTGGAGTAATGTAACACAACATGACATTACCTAACCTAACCCAAAACTGATTGGTAGTGTATTCATAAGTTGAAATTGAAAAAAGAAAAGAGAAGAGAACATGGTTGATATTATTTGGTGCCCCACAAATTAAAGACACAAGGTTTATGATACGTCATTCCATTTTGGTTTATGGGTTATTGTCCACAAACCGTCAAACAGATTAAAACCACTTCTTATCCATTCATTCCTCTCTATCAATCTTTTTCTTTGCGTTATCAGTATGAGAGGGTGTTTGTTTTAGCTGATTCACACAGTCGATAGCTGTTTCAAATCAATCAGTTTAGATAAAAGTGTTTGGTTAAATTATTTTTTAATAGCTAATAAAACTCTTAAGCAACTGTTTGTAGAAGTTTTTTATTCTATTTTTTTGAAACGGTCGGAATAATTTTTTAAAACAAACAAAATAACCTTATGATAATACTATATGTGTTAGTTTGATACATATCTCATTTCAAAAGTTGTCAACTATTATTATTATTATTTTTATTTTAAAGAGATCCTTAGTGAGATTTTTTTATACTTTAAACGTGGAAGAGAAATAAATTTAAATATTATATTTTAATTACTTTTTGATTTTATTTTTATTTTTTAAAATTTATTATAAATATGTTTTTAATTTAAAATATGATATTATTTGAAAATATAATTTTATACGTCTTTTTACATAATAACCACAATAACTTCTTATAATATAACTAAACACCAACTATTAATCAGCTAACAATTATCGGCAGTCTGAAACCGCTAAACTAAACAAGTCCTTAGTAAAAACCTTTAAAACTAAAACTGTCAAATAAAATTTCTATTTTTAGTTTTACTATTTTTATTTTAAAATAAATTCAGAGTTTTTTTATCGATGACTTACTTTTTTTCAGAAGTCCGTCCGGTCTCCAAAATTTTGCATCACATACTTAATAGCATTACAATATTATAAAGTTTTAAAAGCATCCACCACAACAATAGTGTTGTTTGAATGAATCTAAATTTCTGTAATTCCAACAAAAATAAGAATTTTGTGATGAATACAATAGTTTTCTAATTTTTGTTAATTTCTTCAAATAAACACTAAATTTTCTGTAAACTCTTTTTAATTTTTCGGAAAAGTTAAACTTTCCCTTCTAACCTTCAGACTTGTCTAGGATAATAAAAAAATAAATATGTAATTATTTAATAAAATCTTAATTGAAATAATATATAATTGCTATAGTGATAAAAGGTGAATGGTTGTGCCTTACACAATAAAATATTATCACGTCAACCTAACACACTAAAGATGTTGTGGTGTAGTTGGTTATCATGTAATTTAGTATCTTAAATATTTTAGGTTCGAGCCTTAGTTTGGTTGTTTCAATTTTTTATAGTAAGTGGGACCCACAGGTTTGATTTAATAATTAGGATGGTCTAATTCAAATAAACCAAAGGGTAGTTTTGTCATTTTGAAAAAAAATGTTGACTTTTCCGTTGACTAACGGCCAAAGTGGACGGAAGGACCTGAGAGTCTATTTTTTCAAAAATTAGGGACCCGTTGATATAATTTCCAAAATAGAAGGACTTACGAGTATATTGGGCCAAACATCAGGGACCCAAAAGTAATTACCCCTTTTATCAATTAATCAAACATTTCATTTGAAAGGAACTAATTCTTAAAAAAAAAAAAAATCATCAGCCCAACCAACCCAAGCATACTCTAGCTTGAAATAATCGTTTTTCCATTTGAAGCGGTCCAAAGTCTGAAACATAACCATGAAATGAAATCTCTAGTTCTACACTGTTTTTGGTAACCACCCAAAATCAGGCCCTCTTGTTACCAACAGACTAATTTAAACAGCTAATCTAAACAAGTATTTCTTAAACTTGAATTTCCAATTTAAAATTTTGAATTTCCAACTGTCTGAAATTGAAATTTCCGGCAACAACCTTGCTGTACCTTCCTATAAAGAACCGAATTCACTAGTCTTGAAACCGAAACTGGAAACCTCAATATTTTAAAAACTGGAACTACCAGTAGGAGAATGAGAATCAAAACAGCTGGTTTTAGAAACCATGGCCATGCTACCCCCCACAACTTCAGGAGAGGAAGTCTCAGCAGCTAACCCAAAAACTAGTATAAAAGTAATATGATTCTGAGGAACACCAAAAACATAACCTAACTGCTACATAAACACCCAATAACATTGTGAAGTAAATTGTGAAACCAAATCCACGCCAAACTGTTGTTTAGATAGAGAGATTAGGGTTTGTTTCTGGAAAAGCTTAATCTTTATTCATACAGATTACTTGTTTTATATTACAAACAGAATATATGCAATTGAATGTAAAATATTTGAGAATAAAGGTATGATATGATTTTGATTTCTTTCCATGTTAATTTGATGTTGATTCTATTTCCTTTCTTTCACTCCCCTTCAAGTTGAGTCGTAGGATCTCCTATGCCAAACTTGCTCAAAACTTTGTTAAACCACTTTCCTGGAACGACTTTGGTCAGTATATCAGCTAACTGATCTTCAGATCAGACGAAAGGGAGACATATACTTCCTTCTTCCAGTTTTTCTTTGATAAAGTGCCTATCCCCTTCTACATGCTTTGTCCGGTCATGTTGAACTGGATTTTCTGAAATATTGATCGCTGCCTTATTATCACACAACAACTTACAGGCAGTTTTAGGTGGGAAACCAATCTCTGTAAGAAGTTTCCTTATCCACAAAACTTCTGCCAAACCTCGAGCAATACCTCGGAATTCTGCTTCTGCACTTGACAAGGACACCACCTTCTGTTTCTTGCTCTTCCAAGTCACCACATTTCCTCCTACCATAGTAAAATATCCGGAAGTTGACCTTCTGTCAATAGGATTACCTGCCCAATCTGCATCTGTGAATGCTTCTACTTCTAAATGTCTATTCTTTTGAAACATCACTCCATGTCCTGGAGATCCCTTCAAATATCGGAGAATTCTGATAACCGCATCCATGTGTTCTTCCTGTGGCTTGTACATGAACTGACTTACTATCCCAACTGCATAGGCAATATCTGGTCTAGTGTGAGAAAGGTAAATGAGCTTACCAACCAATCTCTGATACTGACCTTTGTCTGCTAGTTCAGCTCCTTCAGTAATCTTTAATCCATGATTAGGAATTATTGGGGTATCAACTGGCTTACTATCCAACATTACAGTTTCTGCTAAGAGATCTAGTACATACTTCCTTTGAGAGATAAATATTCCCTTTCCTGACCTCAGAACTTTAATTCCCAAGAAGTATTTAAGTCTTCCCAAATCCTTCATTTCAAATTCTTTAAACAGTTTCTCTCTTAGTCCTTGTATTTTTTCATGATCATCTCCAGTAATTATCATATCATCCACATAGATAATAAGACATGTTATGTTTTCTTCTCTTCTCTTCAAAAACAGTGTGTGGTCTGAGTTACTTTGATAATAACCAACTTTCTTCATCACAGCTGTAAATCTTCCAAACCATGCCCGGGGTGACTGCTTTAAACCATACAATGCCTTCTTTAACCTGCATCCTTCTCCAACTTGGAACCCTTCTGAAAAACCAGGTGGAGCCTCCATATAGACTTCTTCTTCCAAATCACCATGAAGAAATGCATTCTTCACATCAAACTGATGTAGAGGCCAATCACAATTTGCTGCAACAGAAAACAAAACTCGGATGGTGTTTATCTTAGCCACTGGAGAAAAAGTTTCTGAATAATCCACACCATATGTCTGAGTGTATCCTTTTGCTACAAGTCTGGCTTTGTACCTTTCAACTGTCCCATCTGCTCGATGTTTCACTGTAAACACCCATTTGCATCGTACAGGTCTTTTTCCCTTTGGTATTCTGCATTTTTCCCATGTACCATTCTTTTCTAACGCCCCAATTTCCAGCTCCATTGCTTCTCTCCATCTGTAATCATTCTGAGCTTCTTCCACACTTCTTGGAACTGCTACTGAATATATGGATTTTTCAAAGTATCTCGCCATCTTGGTCATGCTCCCCCTGACTAGATTTGCTGCTGGATATCTTGATCTCTGAGGTTTATATTCTGGTTCATATCTTTTTGGTGGAATCCCTCTGTTGCTTCTCGAGGAAGGGTATATTTCTCTTCTAATAGTTCTTCAGGTACTGCAGGGTTAGTAGTTTCACCAAATATATGCAAAGAAGTATCTGAGGAAACTTCTAAATGAGAATTACTGACCTCAGGTATTTTACACGGGGAAGGATCTGAAGTAGTAGACTGAACTTGCTCGGATTGTCTTATGTTTTCTGAAGCAGATCCAGTGGTGCCACCTACTTCCTCTGTGGGACTTACTTCAGACATGACTTGAATTGGACTACACAACTAAGTTAGTGGGTCAACTCTAGACTGTCCCCCCTGACCACTAACTTGGTGGTGAAAGTAATACTCAGTTTCCAGGAAGTTACAATCTAAAGTGGTGAATAATCGTCTAGAAAGAGGATCAAAACACCTATACCCCTTCTGATTTACCCCATAACCAACAAAGACACATTTTACTGCACAAGGATCTAATTTGGTCCGGTTACCTTTGGGTATATGGACATAAACTGTACAATCAAATACACGAGGAGGAAGTGTAAGAGTGTTGGGTACACTGACATGTTTAGCAAGACAATCAATCGGGGTTTGAAGATGAAGAACTTTAGTAAGGAGACGATTAATAAGGTATGTAGCAGTAGCTACTGCCTCAGGCCAGTAGTCCTTTGGAATTCTTGACTCAAGCATGATTGCCCGAGTAATTTCAAGAAGAATCCTATTTTTTCTTTCTGCAACACCATTTTGTTGTGGTGAATACGGACAAGATGTTTGATGAATAAGGCCATACCTACTAGCAAAGTCCTTAAACTGCTGATTGACATATTCCCCCCCCCCCCCCAATTGTCGGATCGAAGAATTCGAATTTGTGTCTGAAATTGGGTTTGAATCATTTTATAAAAAGACACAAATTTCTCAAAAACTTCAGACTTATGTTTTAGGAAATACACCCAAGTCATCCGGGTACAGTCATCAATAAATAACAGAAAATAAGCATAACCATTTTTGCAATTAACAAGTGATGGACCCCAGACATCCGAATGTATAAGAGAAAAAGGATAATCAGTTCTTGTATTACTTAAGGGATATGATTGTTTGTGACTCTTAGCTAAAATACAAGTATCACAAGAAAACTGACTATGAGCAAAAAGTTTAGGAAATAACAGTTTAAGGTACCCTATAGATGGATGACCCAGCCTCCTATACCATAACCAAGCCTGTCTTTCAGTTGTCCCGTGAGTCAGCATTGCGGCCCCTTGTTGGTTCACCTCATCAACATAATATAATCCATTCTTTTCAGTGTCACGCCCAATGATCCTCCCCGTCTGAATATCCTGAACAATACAGAAACCAGGAGACATTAGAACTGTGCAATTGAGTTCTTTAGTCATATGACTAATTGACAGCAGTTTGTGAGATAATTCAGGGACATAGAGGCAATTCT
>CANUEY010217056.1:0-10267 GCA_948099555.1 Croton setiger
TAATTAATTTTTAAAATTAATTAAAACTAAAGACACAACACATATTTCAATTAAAAATTGAAATTATAAATAAAACATAAACATTTGCTATTTTAAACTTAAAATTGATTTTTAAGGTTTAAAATCGCAACTAAACATATTTAAATTCTTTTTAATTTCTTTTTCTTCTTTTCCTTCTTTTTTCTTCTTTTTCAATTGTTTTTGCAATTTGAAAAATTAAATACATCAACACATATAAACATATTTTTGAAACTAGAAGGGAGTTTTTTGAGAATTCATTTAAAAACACGAAAGAATTAAAATATTTTAGGAAAATATTTTAGAAAAGAGGAAAGAGCGAACCGAAAAGGAATTTTGGCAATTCCGAATTTGGAGTCCTTGCTATCCTTGGATAATTTTGGGGGTACACAAATTGAGCGTCAACAGACCCAATAATAATTACCTCTTTAATAAAATACCAAAAAAAAAAAATACACCATAACACACTACCCTTAAAGAAAAAACATAAGCTCCATAATTTCAAAAACTACATCTTCACGTTTTACGGTTCACCGTCATTTCTTCTTCTTCTTTCGAATTCGTACGTCTGTGCAACTCATTAGAAAAATAAGCAAACCTGAGATTGTCATTCTACTTCTTCATCTTTCTCTGGCAATATGTAAACTCCACCATAACAAAAATCTGATACACCTTATGTGACTAACACTCGCCTGAAGTAATAGTTATGCAGATGAAGCTTGAATTTTGAATTTCTTGATCTTTGTTTTATTTGTCTTAGGTTCTTTTTTTTTCCCGACATATACTTTCTGAGATCCGTGATTACAAGTAAGTTAGTGCGTAGATTATATTCATATACTATTTCAGTTTACCATTTTTTATTTTATTTTTTTTAAATGTGTAAATCTAATTATTCTTAAAATTTACATGATCTATGTATTCTTTATAACTTACAATACTATTTTCCTATATAAAATATGTTAATTTAGATTAAGTTATGATTTAAATCATTTTCTAGGGGTGAGCATAAAAAATCAAAAAACTACAAACCAGGACGAAATCGAATTGAAACTGAACCAATTTACGGTTAACCGATTGTTTTGGTTCAATTGCGATGTTGAAAATCTAAAAATTGACTTATTCGGTCTGGTATGCGGTTTTGAGTACCTACTAACCAAACTGAACTACAAACCAAACCATCAATATAAAACCCCCCCTCTTCTCAAATTTAGGCTAAATTTAACTCTCAAACCTTTCACTACCGTCCATTCCCTTCTCCCTTTCCCTTTAATTTCCTTTTCAAAAACCCTAACCCAAACCATCAATATAGATGTAGTATTATCAAATTAAATAGTTAAAATTTTTTTAACCAATTTATATTTAAAAAAACGGTTATTTTTAAATATAAAACCTTTCACGAAAGACGGTTATTTTTTTTTTTTTGCAACCGCTATGAATTATCAGTGCAATGCACTGTTTAACGCATGTCAGAATAATTGTGTCAATTATCTGTCTAAATAGCGGAATAGATAAAGACACAACCATCCATTGCAGCAAATTGAGTAATTAATAATTTTTTTCTTTTCTTAAACAAAGTTAAAATATTTCTTTTAGTAGTATTTCTAGCAACAGTCTTACCAAGTGGATTAATACAGTTTTAAAAATTTAATGAAATCACATTTTTCACCAAAAAGAAAAAGACAATTTTTCAACACATATAAATTCGGCTAATCATTTTTTATAATCTTTAGCATTAAAATTAAAAATAAAATTTTTAAAAGACGCGTACCCGAACATTTGCATTTTGGCTCTTTTTTGACTCAAGAATTCCGTCGAATGCTTTTGCTTTCAGTGTCACTTCATCGTTCCATATCCTGCGCCGATTTTCCATTTGTACCATGTGTTACAATATTTGCAAACTTGAATCATATTTGAATTTTCGGCGGACTCCCACCTGAAATGCTGAGGTACATCGCTGTGTGCTTTTGCGATATATATTGTTGTTATGTAAGTGAAAAATTAAATACCACCAAAGAAAAAATAAATCAAGTAAGAAAATAAAATTATGTTACTAAAAATAAATACGTCAATAAAAATAAGGAAAGGGTGAAAAAAAATATACAATTTAAAACAAATTAAGTAAAATAATACCATGTTTGTTGTTGGCACGGTGGTGGTGGTGGTGGTGGTGGTGGTGGTGGTGGTGGTGGTGGTGGTGGTGGTGGTGGTGGTGGTGGTGGTGGTGGTGGTGGTGGTGGTGGCGGCGGCGGCGGCGGCGGCGGCGGCGGCAATGTCGGTTTCAAGATTTTGTCGCGACTCCTCAATTGTGAAATCTTTAAAATGGGTTGGAGAATTTATGGGCACACCTCGATAAACATTTGAGCTCTTGTTTGATCAACCAGATAATCAAATAAATCATAAATTATCCGGTCTCCAACTTCTTAAATTTCGGGTTCCTTACCTCTTCTTTCGGCAGCACTTGATCCGGGTTGATAATTTTTTTTATATTGAAATGAAGAAGATAACTTATATATTTTGGTGAAAAAAAAAAATTAAGTAGAGTAGTAGCGTAAAAAAATTAAGCAGAATACTGACGTAAATTAACCACTAAGAGAATTAATTAAATATTTGGAGAGAGTATAAGATTGTAGATAGTGTGAGCAAAGTGTGAAATAAAATTTATCACCCCTCCAATTTATAGAAAAATCCTAAAATTTCGTAGGACATGGAATATCCTAAAATTCCCGTTTTTTAGTGTTGGTAAAATTGTCCAAAATTCAAATTTCAAACTCCCCCAAAATCTGCCAAGCTGTTTGGAACCGCTAGGCCAGCCCGTCGGGCCCAGCGGTCTGCCACTGTTCACACGCATTTGCCAAGGACAGCTGGGCTAGGAAGGCAGTTTGGGCCCGTCGGGCCCAGCGGTTCCCTCCTCTGCCACAGTTCTGCCACAAGCCCGCCAGGCCCAACCCTTCAGCCCACTACCACGTTTTTTACTCAAGCCCGCCAGTTGGAACCGGCGATTAACCGCTATTTCAAATTATTTTTGGTTAATTGCTAGGATCAATTGGACGGTTAAAACGGTTCGATTATGGTTATGATTCATGACGGTTCACGATTCAATAATTCTATGAACCTTAACCGGATCGTCGGTCGACTAGTTACGATTCTGTTTCGACCAGTTACGATTATGGGGCGAGTTAGACTAGTTAGGATGCGTGCCAAAACCGGCAGTTACAGCGACCTATAGCGAAGTCTAACATAACATACTTAGAAAAAAAAATGAAATACATTTATTTTTAATAATTAAATTAGAAAATAAAAAAATATAAATTTTATTTAAACAGTTGGTTAAGAAAAGATTGTACATAATAAAATATTTCGCTGTTATTTATAAGATAGTTATAAATATAATATTATATAAATATATAATTATAAAATTAATATTTACTGGATCAACACATAAAAAAAGGTGGTTTTTGGTGCTTTTGTTGATTTGACAAAAAAAAAACAAGAAACGACAAAAAAAAAAAGTCATCTGATAATAAGGTAAATTATCGCGAGACTTACAATCAAAAGAAAAAACGAAGAGTAAAAAAAAAAGAAAAAGAAATATCCAAAGTCATCCAATACTCTAACGCGCCATCTTGTCCGTGTACGATACGTACCAATTAGCTCCATTGGTCCTAAAAAAAAAAGAAACTGTTTTTGGTGCTTCGTCTGCTAGCCCAAATCGTCTGCGAGCGAGACCTGGCAGTCTTATCGTGAACAAGAGAAGAGAACGACACAAGTCATGTCCTGCTCCGATAAATCCATATATCAATGATGCCCCTCCTCCTCGTCTCGTGCTTGATCTACCCCGCCGCAACATCTCGGATCGTGAATCGGTTGGCTCGTTTTTTCCGGCCGTAGCTTTTCGCAACCGCTCCTACGCGTTTCGAATCGGTGAGTCGAATTTCTTCTTTTCTGTTTATGTTTAAGTTGTTAGGGTTTCAGATCTATCGTTTGTGGGTCGATTTGATTATCATATCCACAATTTCCATAATATGGATATATTTTGCTGACTTTTGTTTTTTTTTTTTAATAATTCTATTAGGTTTTGAATATTAAAGATGGAACCCATGGATATTGTTGGTAAATCGAAAGAGGATGCTTCGCTACCTAAAGGTAAAAAAGTGAAAAAATTATATTGATTTTATTAAATTTTTTGAACTCTGAATTATTTGTTCAATTTTGTAGATACTCTCTCTTCCTGAGCTAGGGTTTCTATTTTATCGATTTTGCGTATTAAAAAGTTATTTTCTTTGAAAATTTTGATTTCTTAGCAGCTAATTAAGTTACAATGTTGTTCGAATATGAAGAAACTTGAATTTTAGTGTGCTTTTCTTAATGATATTGTAACTGTAAATATAAGTTTAGTGTCTTCTGTTTGTGGTGCATGTAGGGATGTTAACTTAAGTTTTTGGTCAGTAAGTTCATGTGTTTAGAATTTGAGCTCACATTGATGCTTACTATAAAGGTCGAACTAGCTGTAGAAGCCTTTACTTGACATGCCCTGTTCAATTCGGTAGATTCTACTGTTCAATGCCAATTCCTAAGTGATTATATTCTAACATTATTCCTGCTGTTTCTACCTTTAAGTACCCCTGTTTTATGTAATCATTGGTGTTAGTGGCGTTTTGTTTGATTGAAATGCATAATAAACTAGTATACATGAAACTTTGTAGAGCTTGTGACATCTCTATCTTCAAAATCTTTGTTCACAATTTCACATACATTATTTAAATTTGTTGACCAGTTCTGTGGACAATTTCAAGTTTAGTTTGTGTTTGTTTCAAATTGGGTATAAAGCATTCTTTATTGCAAATCACTTGACTATTAATGCATTTCTGCGATGCATGGATGTTATTAGTTCATCTGAGATTGTCTTGAGCAGAAGTTTGAATACTATTAGGTTATGTTGGAATACTATTTTCTTAGATGAGTGTTTCAAATGGTCACTTGGTTCATATAGGGTTCTCGAGAGATTGTCAACTTTTGTTTTGTGCATAAAGTGATTCAGCATACCAGGGCTGATTTTTAATGAAATATTAAATTTTCTTTTTTGCAGCAACTATGACCAAAATTATTAAAGAGATGTTACCCCCAGACGTTCGTGTTGCAAGGGATGCACAAGATCTTTTGATAGAATGTTGTGTAGGTTAGTCTTCTTTTTCACTTCCATAAGGATAAAAGAGATTGAATTCTGTGCCTGTATTCTTCTTGGTGCTTTTCTAATTTTTGTTTCCTAGCATTATCCTGCCAACAATCATCTTCTGGTGTTAAAATGTGCTTTTGATTTTTGATACATCAAATTTTTCCAGACATTTCGTCACTTGCCTTATTTTTGATGTTTTTTTATTGGGTTTTTGATGATGTTAAGTAGTGATATTTATTAGGAAATTGTTGTTTCATTGTGATTTTCCGTACTGTGAGGTTAGATTATTAGATTGTCTATTGGTAAGATTTACATACTCCTTGAGGGTACTAGGCTTTTCTTTGGGGCAATTTGTGAGTTATTAGTTGAGCACACTCACGTGCACAACCCAAGTGAAAGAAGTCAGGTTAAAAAAGTTTCCAAGTCTAAAGAGGGTTTGAATTTTATTATCTTAGCTAAGTGCTTTGGAGAGGAATCCTTTTGTATGAAACAACTATGGAAGTTATCTGTTCCATAATTTATCATCTTAATCTTCTTGTGTCATCTTTGGTTTTGCGATGTACAAATTTTGCTATATTTCATCTTTTACATGGAAATTAGTAATAATCCTTCGCCAGCTTCTTTGTAGTATTTATTATAATATAGATTATTATTGTTTTACTAACAACTGATGGAATTTTCTATCTTCAGAGTTCATAAACCTTGTATCATCAGAGTCCAATGAAGTATGCAGTAAAGAGGAGAAGCGGACTATTGCACCTGAGCATGTAATCAAGGCTTTAGAGGTGTGTTACTAAAATGAAACTTCCATCATTTCTATCTATATTATTCTTTGGCCCCACCCTTCTAAAAAAAAGGAAACAGATGAACAGTAAAAGATTCTGGGGTTGAATATAGCAAGACCATTTCACCCATAACAATCTATTGGATTGTCATATGTGTATTTTTAACTATAGCATTGTGATGATCCGGTTATATTTTGGGTGGAAGCAGGTTCTCTTACTGGGTTGCTATTTTGATGTTAGGAATTTGAAAAATCTTTATTTGGAAGTTTTACATGATTCTTTCTGATCATCAGGTTCTTGGTTTCGGAGAGTATATTGAAGAGGTTTATGCTGCATATGAGCAACACAAAGTTGAGACTATGGTAATTCATATTTCCTTATCGTTCTATGAATGTTTGATTTTTTGCCAGAAAGTTATTGTGAGCTGATAATTTAGCAGAACATATGATAGATGTTCCTTATGGGGCTCTCCTGTTCTATATGTTCATTTGTTAAACCAAGCTGTGCTGGCAACTGTTAAATTATGTTTTGCAAGTATTGGTAGAAATCTATTTCCTGACAATATTTGTGGCAATACCTTCCAGCAGGACTCGTTAAAAGGTGGTAAATGGAGCAATGGAGCGGAAATGACAGAGGAAGAAGCAGTAGCAGAGCAGCAAAGGATGTTTGCGGAGGCACGAGCAAGAATGAACGGAGGGTCTATTGCCCCAAAGCAACAATCAGAGACTGACCGAAGTTTAGAGAGCTAACCTCTTAGGCCTCCTTTTTTAAAAAAAATTTTTATTAATCCATAGGCAAGCTTCGTTGACTCCTCTCTGTTTTATGCTTCTAATCTCTCTTTAATGTAGTGTACAAAAAGTCATTTGTAAGTGCAGTAGCCTATGTGGATATGCACTTAGATTTGTACTTGAGCTTATGGATTATGTTTATAACTTAATGTAATTAGTGCAAGTTTTCCTCAGCTATAAGAACATTAGATGTAATCTTACTATATTTGGGCAAATATCATACCTTCTCAATCTCCAAGTGGTTGGTTTTTTCACATTCTTTTATTTGGGTTTTTGCCTCAGTTGTCAACGAGAATTCTCTATTGTGGAAGTCTATTCATTTTTTCTAGATGTCTTGATTAAGGGGGGGAAGGGAACAAGTTGTAAGATGTGTTAATTTATTTGTAGTGCAAGATTCAAGCAATTGAAAACATTCAAAATCTGAATTATGCTGAAGAGACTCTAAACATAGGTAAGGGTTAAGGTATAATCCAACATTGGTTGGTGGGTAAGGGCAAATCATGTTGGTAAACTAGATACAATCAATTTGAATGAGAAAATCTGGTTTCTTAAGCAATTTGTGTCGGGTGACATTGGTGATGTCAGTATGTATCTGGTTTCTGCACAAGTGCTGCTGGGATGCTGATGTGGGCCAGCAGGTGAGTGATGTGTCAATTTCGGGGGAACCCTAATCCAGAGAATGAAACAAATGTGTCAATTTCGGGGGAACCCTAATCCAGAGAATGAAACAAATGGAGGGGAAGAGCAGAGCAGAGAAGAGAAGAGAAAGGGCTTTTCTTTCTTTTTTAAATTTCACTTGTCCCCACTCCCCCAGTGAGGTGTCAGCTACCTAGGCTAGTGAAATGTAGACTCATCAACCATGCTACTGTTTTGAAGCCAACATTGGCTTGAAGAAGAAAGAAGCAGGTTTTTTAGCATAGCCACAGAAGACAATGTCTAATTGTAAGCAATAAGCATGAATGGTTTAGTGCAGTTTTGTTTAGTGCTTTTTTTTGGATTCAAGTCAAAAGAGTCAGTCAAGAAAGTGAAATTACACACTAAAATTGTCCCCCTTTGATTCCTTTATTTCTTTTATGTTTTGTATTTACAAATCTCTCCCCCTTCCCTTCATTCCCTAAATTAGTTTTGTGGGGTAACCTTTTGTTTCTTTTGTCAGGATTCTCTTTAAGAATTTTACACAACACAACACTAAGCTAGCCCCACATTTCTTCAAGTAAATTAAACCCAAAACCACAACACCATCTATAAGGACAATCTCTTCTTGTTTCCTTTTGCTTTCTCATCTAAACTGAAAACCCAATTGCTCTAGTAGTTTCTAGTAATGGCTAGAAGCTCTCAACAAGACTCTTCTTCTTCCTCCTCCAAAAGACACTTCCATTGGACTAAAAAGATTGCAACTTCTGAAACTGAAGATTCTTCATCACTTCCAACCTTCAAACCCTCTTCTTCTTTTCCCCCAATTTCAACTTCCAAAACTACTGAACCAGACAAAAAAGAAACTATTACTAGAACCCATAGCCATAACCATAACCATTCTGCTTCTTTAACTCCAAAGAAGAAACTACCAGCAGTAGCAGTGGCTAGGCTTCGTTCTATTCTTAATGCCTTTGGCAAGAACCGATCTAGCCTGCCTTTTGGGCTTGGTCCCAGAGTAATAGGTACTCTGTTTGGGCACCGTAGAGGACATGTCCATTTTGCATTTCAAAGAGATCCCACTTCACCCCCTGCTTTTCTAATTGAACTTGCTACTCCAATTAGTGGTTTGGTTAGAGAAATGGCATCTGGGTTAGTTAGAATTGCTCTGGAATGTGATAAAGTGGTGGATGGTAAAGAAGATAGTAAGCAAGAGAGGAAGTCTTCTAATTCTTGCTCTGCTTTGAGATTGCTTGAAGAGCCCATGTGGAGAACTTACTGTAACGGTAAAAAATGTGGGTTTGCTACAAGAAGAGAATGTGGGGCTAAAGATTGGAAGATTTTGAAAGCTGTAGAGCCTATTTCAATGGGTGCTGGGGTTTTGCCTGAAATTGGAGCTGAAGGGGATGGGGAGCTTATGTATATGAGAGCCAAGTTTGAAAGAATTGTTGGGTCTAGAGATTCTGAAGCTTTCTATATGATGAATCCTGATAGCAATGGAGCTCCAGAGCTTAGCATCTACTTACTTAGGGTCTGAAGTCTTGAGCTTGAAAAATTTCAGCTCTGTGAGATAAAATTACAAGCTACAAAGTTTACAAAAAAACTCAATTGGAGAGAATCTATAATCCTGGTTTACTAATTACTTCCAAAGTAATTTCCTTTTCTTTCATGTAATGAATTTTGGAATAGTAATTAGTCATATATACTTGTTTAGTAGCTCTTGAAATTGAAGAACCAAGAAAAGATATGCCATCTCCTTAATTTTCTGTAATGTTTCTTTCTTTTCTTTCTCTCTTTTTTTTTTAATCCTTTGGGAAAAATTAATTGTAATTTGTTAGTTTGAAGTAGGTGGAGAGGGGGAAAATACCATAGAAAAATGATGGATAGGTGGTGGGGTAATGAAGGTGTATATGTACAGTGTTTTGGGTTATGATCCAAGTGAGGATAGATTGCAATCATTAATGTCTTCTCATTTTGTTCCCTATAATTTTCATTCTTTACTTATTTCAATGGTGAATTTTATTCCCTTCAACAATACTAACAAAAAAAAGTCACTGAAGTGGGATTTCAGGGGCCTATTTGCTTATTTTGTGGGATTCCATCATCTTTCTTTTTTCTCAATCTCACTTGAAAACTTGACCATCATGGCCTTGCATTTATTTTTTTCCTAATCCTACCCATTATAGAAAATTATATTTTTAATAATAAGAAAATAAAAACAGAGATAAATTTTAGAATGCTACTTTAAAACAGTAGCAGTTAACACTTTTTAGCATCAAATTGATTAGTTTAAGGAAATGGTAATTGAGTTGATTAATGATAAGTCTAACTTAGTTGTTTAAATGTTGGGATTAAGGTAGGGGGTACTTGGCAATTATGTTATCATATGTACCTAATAATAAAAATTTTAAGCATTTGGTGCAAAAGTGCAATATGTTCCAATGATTGTTTTTTGTGCAAAAATTCTGTGTGAATTGATCCCAAGAAATTTTATTACAGCCTAATCATAGAAGTCATCAAAAGCAAAAATAAAAAATAAAAAGAACAACCAAATCATATAAAATAGGAAAAGAAAAAGAAAAACAATTCCTGACAGCTGAAATAATCTTTTTCTCATTTGTTGACTGCTTTTTTTTATTACCTAGTCATTTTGAATCTTCTTCTCCTAAAATCTTTTAAGCTTCACTGTTAAGTTGTTCATTATTTTTAAATAAACTATATATTAAAAAAAAGGGGTAATTACTTTTGGGTCCTTAAGGTTTGGCGCAACGAACTCGTAGGTCCCTCTATTTTGGAAATTATATCATCGGGTCCCTAACTTTTGAAATATTATACTCTCAGGTCCTTCCATCCAATTCTGCCGTTAGTCA
>CANUEY010217151.1:0-27126 GCA_948099555.1 Croton setiger
TGATAAAATTTTATTGTGTAAAGCACAACCATTCACCTTTTATGACTATAACAATTATCTATTCTTTCAATTAAGATTTTATTAAATAATTACATATTTATTTTTTTATCATCCTAGACAAGTCTGAAGGTTAGAAGAAAAGTTTAAATTTTAGAAATTGTATCATCGGGTCCCTAACGTTTTTGGAAATTTTATCATCGGGTCCCTAACGTGTGGAATAATATACTCTCAGGCCTTTCCGTCCAAAAACGGCGTTAATCAACGGAAAAAGTCAACAATTTTTTTCGCCAATAAATATTTCATTTCCTTAAATTAGAAATATGAGTTTTCTAATATTTGTTAATTTCTGCAAATAAAAAATATGAGTTTTCTAATTTTTGTTAATTTCTCCAAATAAACACTCAATTTTCTATAAACTCTTTTTAAATTTTCTGGAAAAGTTAAACTTTTTCTTCTAACCTTCAGACTTGTCTAGGATGATAAAAACATAAATATGGAATTATTTAATAAAATCTTAATTGAAAGAATAGATAATTGCTATAGTCATAAAAGGTGAATGGTTGTGCCTTACAGAATAAAATTTTATCACGTCAACTTAATATATTAAAGGTGTCTTGGTGTAGTTGGTTATCATACATATTATCTTGCTAAAGGTCCTTAGATTGAGCTTTGGTGTGGTTGTTTTTACTTTTTATAGTAAGTAAGACTCACAGCTTTGATTTAATAATTAGGATGGTTCGATTCAAATAAACCAAAGGTAGTTTTGTCATTTTGAAAAAAATATTGACTTTGACCGTTTGAGAGTCTATTATTAAAAAGTAAGAGACTAATTGATACAATTTTAAAAATAGAGTGACCTCCGAGTCTATTAGGTCAAATCTCAGGGACCCAATAGTAATTACCCCTAAAAATAAAGACATATTATGAATCCTTACTCGACAACTTCGATTTAGTATACTCACTTGCCCCAGTTATCGTCAAAAATGGAAGTCGGATTTTGAGTTTGGATAATTTCTTTTTTTTTTTCCTTTTGACAATTTTCTTTTTAAACTAAGTGTCTTATGATCACAAAACAAAAGAACTACAAAATTGTATTAAAAATTAAAAGATTAATTTGTTTAATTCGCCAAAATACAAGGATCAAATTATAATTAGCCAAAATACAAGGAACAAATTATAATTAAAGCTGTAATGGTTTCTTGATGTTAATGTTGGTATTCCAGTTTCAATGTTTCTTTGTCACAATGATTAGTCTTCCAGATGTAAAAGGCCATATTGAGAGTTTGGTAGGCATAGTGTTTATGTTCAAGATTTCACCATTTTTGGGGAAAGAATAATGATATGTACATTAACACGAAATGAAGTGTTACAGCTTTCCAATTCCTTTTTCCAAATACTGTCGTATATACTTATGGTACAAATATCAGTTTTTATGTATCAGAAATATGGCCGGAATTTTCCTCCTTTGAAGTTTCGCCAGCTACTACTACCTGAGATTCAGTTTGCGCATCAACCATGTGACCCGATTCAAACACATTTTCCTCCATTGAAAACTCACTAGCTGCATGAGAATCAAGATGAGTATCATTTATAAAACCATTTTCAAATCTTCGGCGCCTTTCAACTGCAGTCTCCACCATCCTTTTAAAATCTTCGTCACTGCTAGCCAACATATACCGCAATTTAAAATTGATTTGATTCTCTACTAGAATTTTATGCCTTGGAATTATTCGGCCTTCCAGAGAATAACTGAAGAACCTGCCAGCAAATTCTCTAGTTAGTGCCAAAGATAGGAAGAAATCTAAGATGTTAAAAGTGTAAATCTCATGAGTGCCATACATAATCCATGCAATTATTCAAAATGAAATCCACTGCAGAAACTACTTGATTCAGTAGATATATCTTCCAAACAATCGCTCAAAGAAGCTTCTAGATGGTAATATTGACATTATACTCCTAGGAACTAACAATGTACTATTTAACATGTGTAGTGTAGCTTCAAGCAAGGATGTTTACCTCGGAAACTCGATTACATCCTCCAAAGGCCGAACCATCATTCGCCTCAAGTAACGATACTTTGGACGGAGAAGATCTATATTGTAACGGAGTAGCATGGGAAAATCAGCAATCATCTCGCCTAATTGCCGGTGTCGTATGCCAAGTGACAAAAAATACTTAACACTGATGTCAAGTTTATGGGCTATGTTGCATCCCAAGAGCTCTGGACCCAAGGCAATTACTTTCCCAATATCTCTCTCGCTAACCCCAGCTTTCGTCATCAAGAATATGACCTGCATATGACACTACAAGTTCAGCAACTATTAATACTAGTTTTACACATTTACTCACTTGAAAAAAGGGAAGAAAAAAGAATATAAAATTGAAAATATGTAGAATTTTGAGCAATTACTTGGAGGATAGTAGAATTCCCAATCTAAACATTGGCATAAGACAGTCTCGCACATAATCTAACACTACCATACATATGATACAAGTGGAACCATATCATACATTAGTAAAAGGTAGATTCTCTCTCTAAGGAAGAAGATATAACAACAATATTACACATTGTGTAGAATATGGAAGGAAACAGAAAGGGTGGATGAGCAAAAGAACAAACCACAGGCCGGATCTTCTTGTAGAGGCTATATGTTAATAACGGAGGAAATTTTACGAGCATGTTGCCGATGGCATCTTCTCTAACACCTATGTCCTTCAAGAAACGCACCTTCAAAATGAAAAATAAAATCCCATCAATTCTGATAAAAATAAGCAGTTTTAAAAAAAATAATAAAAGAAATCTAAGGTTCATGTGTTCCATAAATTATTGCAAAATTTAGATACTAGAAAATTTCAAAGGAACACAAGTAAATAAGATTCATCAAGCAAGATTGAAATGAAGGGCAGAATTCAACTTGATTATACTACTAATATGTGATATGTGGCATAATGAAGAAAAAAGAACTGAACAGCAAGTAGTAGGCTTACCTTAGGCACAATGGTCTCTTCCAAATCAACACAAAAAATCATTGGTTTTATGGTAAGGATTCTCTTCATACCACCCTTGGAAACCCCAAGATAATATAAATACTTAACAAGAGGTTTCCATCTTTCCTCAATGCTACAACCCATCAACTGTGGCTTAAAAGCTATTAATTTTCCAACTTCTTCGTCACTGAGACCAAACTCCTTGAGATAATTGACCTGAATGAAAAAGAGCATCTTCTTAAAATAATAGAAGAGTACTTAAAAAATGGATGCTCCTTAATGCTCTGGCAAGAAAAGTTGATGTAATTCAAGAAGCAAAATCAGACCATGAAATTTTAGCTTGCAAATTGAGTAAGCAACCTTTTGCTTCATATCTTCCAGGGAAAAGTAGCCAAGCACCCTTGGATAATCAAAGACCATGGTGCCAAAATCCTTCTCATTCACACCCATATCACAGTAGAACCTGACTCGAGTTTCAATTTCCTCCATGCTAAACGACAATAATTGAGGACACCGGCTCATCACATAGCCCATCCAAATCCTCCTAACTCCATTACTCTCCAAATAGTCAACAATCTCTTCTAGCTCTGAATTAGTGCGTTGTAAAATATTGTCTCCTGCTTGTGTGAGTACAACTCCAAGAAATTCCCCCTTCACATAAATTGACTTCAACCATCCGGCCAGGCGTCTGATGGACTCTAGATTGCCTCTTGACAGGCATACGAGCTTAGCAACTTTGTTATATGACAAACCATTGTGTTTCAGCCACCTATATATATACATATGTTCAGCAATCAAACTTAACACAATAAAATGGCATTCATAGTCTTCATTTTACTTCTACATACAATGCTAATAAAATATTGCAGTTTCAAATTTTTGACATCAAAACACCATTAAAATTTAAGAACAGAAAAGTTCATAAAGATGGTATCTTTAATAAATAAGAATGAATAACCCACAAAATTGAGATGCTATCAATCAAAATTCATAGGAAATTAAGAACGAAAAGTCGTTAACAATCCATTAAAGAATTTTGTCATAAACAGGAAAATGAGCTCAATTACTTCGCAGAAATAAACTTTAAAAAAAGCCACCAAACAGTAAGAGTTCAAGTACCTGATAAGAGGCACAACATTCAAGTCCTCAATAACTGTTCTAGCTCTAACATTGAAACTGGAAGACTGGAACTCAACTACTCTCTTCAATGACGCAGCTTCAATCATAACAAAGTCGATAAAGTCACCCAATCGATCAACCAAATTGGTTGAATATGTGATTCCAAACTTGCCTTTCCTCCTCATAGTATCCTTAAAAATCTCCGCCGTCACTTTCCTACGTATCTCAAGAGCCTTAATTAACATTTCTCGTTGCTCTTTATCTTCTCTAATGTCCTCACTGTCCTTGTCACCGTTTTGAAAAAGAGTACGCAAAGGAGATTCGGAGTTGGACGAGAATTGAGGGTAAATTGAGCCAGGAAATTGAGGGATTCGTTTTCTGGTGACAAGAGTCATTTCAAGAAGCTTAACTTTCTCTTCAGGTAAAATGACGTCTTCCAACATGTTTTGAAGTTGGTTTGATTGATCTGTATGGCGGAGGAGGACAGCGGCGGACTTAGAGTTCTGGGTTCGGAGAATCGGTTCGTAGGTTGGCTCGTTTTGAGGTGTTGGGTCATGTTGGTGATGGTGGGAGGAGGAGAATACAATGAATTTACGGGTGTCTTGGTGGTTGTGGCGGAGGTTGAAGAAGGGACGGTGGCACGGACAATACAGCATTCTGTTTGGGTCGCTGAACAGACGGTGGCAAAGGATAAAGTGGCGCCACAACGAGATGTGTAGTCACAGTTAAAAATATAAACTGACAAATAAAATATTTAGTATACAAGCAAACAGATTGGTCCCATGGTCTAGTGGTCAGGACATTGGACTCTGAATCCAGTAACCCGAGTTCAAATCTCGGTGGGACCTTGTTTTTTATTCTTTGATGTTTACATAAATATGATATTTCTCCTACTGAAATTCAGCATGTACACAAAGACAGTAGCAGTAAGTTTGATCTTAAATAGAAAAACTCGGTATTATTTTCCTCATCTTCATTTATCTGATTTCACGTCTTTCTTCCTGAAAAAGAGAATCTGTTGATATGAATCATAAAATCTTCCACAAATTACACTTTACATGGCAAGAGGGGAGAAAGAAAAGTGACAACAAACAAAAGATGAATTACATATGAAAAAATGGTAGCTTGCTTAAACAAGCTGTAAAACAAATTGCAACCCCATTTTCCTTTCCCAATTAAATCTATCCACCCTCTAACAACTAACATGGCTTCCCCTCCCAAAACAAATATTCTCCAAATACTCAGATATGCCCCTTTCAAAACACCCTCCATTCCTCTGGACTTTTGGTCAACTCCGCAACATCGGGGATACAGGCAAGCAGGCCGTATGGGAAGCCCGAAGTATTATTAATAAAGAATCAATAAGAACAATCAACATCTCTACTAATCAATCCTGACCATGTTGTGCCTCTACATATTGCAAATCAGATGATGGTTCAGGGACAATCTCCCGAGAATGCCGTCTACGTGAAGATGAATGTTCACCATTTTGGCCACTTCCCTGTGAATTTGAAGTTGAATGTTTTAAACTACTGCCTCCTTCTGGTCTACTAGAGCCTGCTGGAATGACTGCTACATCCGAAGTGCTCCGCCAACTACCAAACAAAGCAGCATTCCAAGATCCTCTGGATGACGTTGTTCTAAGCCTTGCTGAGCTGGAGTTTTCTTCCCTTACTACCTTCAATGGATTTTCCAGTGCCTTGAGGATGTATCTCATAAGTGGTCGCCTTGAAGGTTTGGAACTGAGGCAAGACCTGGCAACAATGGCCATGGCCCACACTTCTTCCAACAAATCTTCATCAACGATTAAAGATGGATCAACAATTTTTGTTACTAGTTCCTTCTCGTAAATGCTGATGTACGGTAATGTCTGTTCCAACCAGTCCTTCAGTTGCATTTCACTCGATGCACTCATGCCCAGCTTTCCAGTTACAAGTTCAAGTAATACTTTCCCAAAACAGTACACATCATAGGCACATGTCGCCGTTACTGAACCTGCATGTATTCAAGTAGAAATGAAATTCAGCAACAGTAACCCCATGCACAAACTAAATTTTACTCCCACAAGATAAAGCTCCTCTAGGAAACAAGGATTTCCAAGCAGGTTAAACAGTGCCTGGAACTATGCCGAACAAAGGCAAGAATAAGCAAATCTGTAAGTATTTCAAACAACAAGCCCCACTTCAAGACTGAATAGTTTCTACTTGTTTCAACTGACACAAAAGCCTAGTGAATACGCATGCGCGCGCACATACAAAGTTTTAGTTTTTTTCCTTTTGACACTATAAAAAGTAGGGAACTTGTTTTAGCTACTTGCATATTGCATCATTGATTACATAAACCAATAGCGACTCAAATCCTTGAAGGAAAAGAAAAATATTTGGCGGATTGAAAATAACAACTCCACAATTCTTCCTTCACAAGTTGCATCCAAAGCAAAACAAAAAATACTTGCTACTGATTCTTAGCATCAAAGAAATGAATTAGCATGCACCACTACCAAGGACTCTTTGATAACAAAAATCAACCAATTAGGAACTTCAAACCATTCAATGGTAATTGACGTAAGATTGATCTGTAGACAAAAGTATAAAATGACTGCTTCAAATTTTACTATTATCATTTTTATGTTTTGCATTAATGATTTTATTTTCACAAGCCAATTAACTGGCTGAACCATGAAGGGATAATTGGGTTGTTTGCTTATCCAAGTTTCAACCTTAGCTTTTGCTAAACAAAATCCAGGATAAGCTGCTACTTAAGGTATGAGAATTGAGAATATGAAACACCATCAGAAAACTATAGAACCCTTTCTAGTTAGATGGATCAATACATAGTGCCAACTTAGAAAATTTTAAATCAATAAAAGAAACGTGAATAAGAAAATTCGTTCTTTACTTACCAGAACTCCCTTGTTCTGATGACCTGCAAATGATGCAAGAAAAAAAGAAAAAACTAAAATCAGAATCTTGATTAAGAAAACCAGTATGCAAAAACATGAACTGTAATAGTGGACAACAGGTGGAGGTGCTACCCTGGTACATTTCACATAAAGGAGAGAAAAGATGCTGATGTAAATTTAGATAAATGAACATTTGTAATGATATCTGATATTAACTACTTTGTTTTTTATGATTTGTTACCTGGTGGGTAATGTATACAAATTTCATCTACCGTCGCATTTAATCTGAATTCTAAAAGACAACAAAAAGGGATATATTTTAAATGGTTCAAAATGGCAGGGAGTTAGGGGGAAACTTGGTAAATAATTTTCCCTTTAGAAAATGCAATTCTTTAAAATTAAAATTCTTACTTGGAGTACATACTAGAGACAGTAAAAGTAAGCAGCAAAAAAAGGAAAGCAAAGTTATAGACTCATTTCCCATGGAGACCATAATATATGACAACTCCATTAGTGCATGCAACTTGCAAAGTGGAAAGTACAAGGCCAGCATAATGTACAAGTTAACTAATGGTGATATTAATCCAGGCTAGAATAAAAATTTTAAATATCTACGTTGGCAAGTTTGAATGGAATACTCACTGTGGCAACCGAAGCAACCTGGTAATCCTGCTTTGATGAGTATCCCCTTCCTGAGGGCAGACCTCGCTTAAGCTTCCAAGCCGCACTTCAAATTTGTCATCGAGGAGGATGCTGCTTGCTTGAATATCTCTTTTAGAACCAAAAGAAAGACAATTTAATGATTAACGTCAAAAGTAGTTAATCACTTGGATAATCACATCCAAAACAAAGTAAATGAACATACAAGTACAACCACCACATATAAATACAAATTCACTGCATCAACTTTATTTCAAAACAACAACGATGTCTTCTGACAAGCAGCTTGAGTTTTGGTTCAAATTTTTATACTTGGATTTCTATTTCCAATGCTACCTTTCCTTTATCACTGATCTATTACACAAGGCAGTAGACATTTACAAATTG
This sequence comes from Croton setiger, assembly GCA_948099555.1. Classification (NCBI taxonomy): domain Eukaryota; kingdom Viridiplantae; phylum Streptophyta; class Magnoliopsida; order Malpighiales; family Euphorbiaceae; genus Croton; species Croton setiger. The sequence continues at coordinate 8,057 of CANUEY010217151.1, forward strand.
TGACCCGTAGATATTTCCACCATATTTGCAGTTTGCTAGTTAATTCCGCATATTAATTTGCTAGTTAACGTTCTGCATATATTGAACCTGATACTAATTCCACTATTCAAGTAAAAGTGATTCCTAATAGTACAAACCAACTTCACAAAATTCAAAAGAGCGTGTAGCAAGTATATCATAGGCAAACATATTACAGTCCAGAAATCCACAAAACTATATATTAATACAAGAACCTTTTATGACCATTTTATTAGTAAACAGCATATACCTCCCCCACCCCATCCCCCTCAAAAAAAAAAAAAATAAATAAATAAATAAAAATAAAAAACACACACACAAAAGAGGTAACTCATAGGATTAAGAAATAGTAGAAGGCGTCGTATCAAAACAAAAAGCAAGTCATTACCTGTGCACAATGGGGGGTTGACATTCATGATGCAGGCAAGATAGACCTTCTGCAGCCCCTATTGCAATTTTCAATCTCGTAATCCAATCTAATGACTGTAAACTACCATCTTCGGCAGTTGTTTTCTTGTACAATGAACTTGACAAATCTCCATTTGGCATATATTTGTAAACCAAGAACTTCTCATTCTCATTCTCTAAGCAGTGTCCCAAGAGGGGGACGAATCTAGGATGTGTAACCCTACTGAAAAAGTCCAATTCCAATAAATATGTGTCCTTAACAGACCTCAAATCTACTTTTTTTATGACTACAACTGTACCGTTTTCCAAGACACCCCGATAGAGGTCTCCTGAATGGCCATTTTTTATGAGGTTTGCATCACTGAATTCTCCAGTGGCTTGGAGCAGCTGCTGATATGAGAATGTATCTCCTAAACTTGAAAAGTTGATTGATGCTTCGGGAGGTGGCAGAGTGCTGGCAGCAGGAACTGGCCCAATGCCAACCCCTCTTTGATTTGTGGTGCCCCGTTTACGGATATATAGGAGCAGCAAAAAGAGTACTATCAAAAGGAAAATAAGCCCAACACCTCCCAAAACACTTGCCAATATGATAACTTTTTTGTGGCTCTTCTCTTTAGTTTCTGTTGCAGGAGGCTGAGTGGAATTTGGGCGTCCAAAATTGTCAAAAATCAGGCCCCTTTCAGCATAAAAAGATGCACAATCAGGTACAGTCCTCTGATTTGACACATTTTGGAGACAATTACTAACAAGAGAAGAATTAACAGTCAAATAATCTGGAACCTTGCCTTCAAAATAATTATTAGACAAATCTAGCGGACTAAACCTTCTCAAACTAGAAGAGAGACCTCCATAAAACAGATTCCCAGATAGATTCAATTGTGCAGTAGTGGCATTAGCAATCAAGGTAACATTAGGCAGGAAACTAGAAAAATTGTTACTGGATATATCAAGAAACAGCAAAACAGGCATGGTAAATAGCACACTAGGGACAGAACCAGTAAAACCATTTCCCTTCAAATCCACAATTTGCAATTGACTCGGAGAAGTAAACAAATTAACAGGTAAAGACCCAACAAACATATTGCTACCGATTAGCATTCTCTTCAAATTCCTCAATCCTCTCAAATCCACAGGCAATGAACCAGACAAAGAATTTACACTGAGATCAAGGTCAACCAACCTACTAAGGTTTCCTAGCTGAGCAGGTAAAGGAGAAGATAACTGATTATTTGAAAGATTCAAATACTGAAGCTTTGAAAGCATTCCAATGCCAGAAGGAATAGCCCCAGATAAGAAATTGGAAGAAATATCAAGACTTGTCAAGTTCCCAAGTGAAGCAAACGAAACTGGAATAGATCCTGTAAGTGAATTCCGCGAAAGATCGAGAACCGAAAGCAAAACCAATTGACCCAAACTAGAGGGAATCGCGCCAGTTAATCTATTACCAGTCAGATAAAGACTGGTTAAATTAGTCAAATTCCCGAAAGTAGCAGGAATAGCATTACGTATTTCACAAAAACTAAGATCAAGAGCTCGAAGTGAACCAAAGGTTTGACCAAACCAATCAGGGATAGAACCAGGGAGCAGGAATCTAGACGCGTTAAAAGAACTCAACTGAGTTAGATTAGCGAGTGCATCCACCGCAAATTGTGGGTTTTGCGAACCAACTCTAGTTCTTCTAAAACCAGATATGTTAATCCAAGAAACGCTTCCGTTTCTGCAAGTGATTCCCGTCCAATTCAAGCAGGGATTGGCTTTCCGAGGCCAGTCTTTGCTTCTAATCCCTAAAGAGGATCTGAGTTGAAGCAGAGCGAAGCGTTCAACAGGTGAAGACAGTGTCTCCACTTGCTCAAATGAAGGCTTCACCTTTAGCAGCAATAGCAGAAATGCGAATGCTAAACCAATTCGCTGATCAACCATGGCTTATGGGAACTCAATAATAACTGATTCAAATCTTCTCTTCCTCATATCAAATGCAGCCTGTCTCTATTTCTCGAACTAAAATAAAACATAACGAAAAGGGAAAGAAGAGGAGACCGTACTCTCACCTGGGTATCAATCAAAAACTCCTCTTTTTCATTTTTTGATTTTCTCTATTTCAAAAATCATTGGTGACCAATCTGTAGTAGCTCTTTTCTTCTCTCTCTTTCTTTCTGTATTTCTACCTACTCCGTATAGTTCAGTTGACAAAAGAAAACGATCCCAGTGGGTATAAGTAAAAACAATCATTAAAATATCAATCTGAATAATAAACTACTAATAATCATAATGAAGGGAGATGGAGAAGAAGAAGGAGGAGGAGGTGGCTGGTCAAGAAAGGGCTGTGGACTATCACACTCTCTCTCCGTATATATATATATATCTCAAGGAAAAAAATATTATTATTGTAGGCTTAAAAGTTTAAAAAAGTGGGTTTTAGAGTTTTTAAGCGCTGACAATTCTATAAAAACAATTCCAACAAAGAAAAAAAAGAAAACTGAAAAGGAAGCAAGGAAAGAAAATTCAAGCCAGAAAGGCTGAGAATTTCATAAGGTAAGTAAATGAATGACTCGAATCTAACGCTGAACCCACTTCCGGCTGCCGGAATAGTGGTGGTGCGTTTGACCTCCGGTTATATTTTATATATTTCTCTACTGCCAGCTACTAATTCTCTATATTAAGAAGAGGAGAGAGAGAGAGAGAGAAGGAAAAAGAAAGGGATATTGGGTTTGGGTGGTGGTGTGGTGGGGCAGAGAATAGGGTTTTGTTGAGTTATTGGTGTGTGAAAAATTAGGGGAAGAGAAGATAGAAAATTAAAGAGAGGGCTGAATTTATGTCTCTCAACAGCATTATTAAGGAAAAGAAAAGATATGAGAGCAGTGGACTTATAATAAGAGATGTGATGTGTGTCATTTAAGGGATTATGACTTTTTTTAATTCTCATTTTCCAACTCAATCTTTGCAAATTTTTAATTATAGCAAGTTTTTGTCTCTGTTAATATTACATTTTATTTTTACATAAAGGCCACGTCAGCGTCAACAATTGTATTACGCGGAGTCATTAAAATAAATCCTACTATTTGATCTTAATTTCTTAAAAAAATATATATATAGCTATAGAAGAAAAGTTCATTATGTTGTCCATCATTTCTTATGATTTCAAGACAGTGTTCCTTTTTCAGTGGTAACAGCAGAATTCAATGCTTTTCCTCTTTGTGACTGAAAATCCTCGCAATCAAATCAAGATTAATGGCATAAACAACAACTATCCAACTTCCACCACTTCCACTTTCCTTCATCGGATTTCTAGAAATTACACTTTTTTCTTCTTCTTCTTGCAATTTTGTACGTTTGAATATGTGATTTTCCCTTTTTTTATTTGAATTGCACTTTGGATTTTGTGTATTTGAAGAGATTTGGTGTATGTTTTTCAATTTCTAATAGTGTGTTGGAGGAGAGAAAATAAATTATGGTGGCTAAGATTTTTTTGAGGAAAAAGATGGTGCATACGTTCTAACATATGCATCATATATGTTGTTCATATATACTAATATAAATGATTGATGTGTACTGTCATATGGTTTATATGTACTTTTATATATTGACTCATATGTATTAGTTTATATGGTTAAATGTACTGACATATATAGCTTATATGTAGTGGTATATAACTTATATATATCGGTATATGAACCATATGCATTGATATATGAATCATATGTACCAGTATGTGAACCATAAGTCGATAACATTTTTCCCTCTTAAACTATTCAATTTTTTTTACCTTTAGCTCATCTATAAACTAATGGTTACTTTTATCCCCTAGACTATTTAAAAATTATTCCGCCGCACCTTTCGTCCAATATTTAACGAAAGGTGAACTACAATTGAACGATAGACACATGAAAACATCAAAAACCGTTAATTGATGTTCTAATTTTCAAAACGGCAACATTTAGTTAAAAGAGAATGGGATAAAAATAAGTTTTAATTGAAACTCTCTCACTCTTTATTTTTGCTTTTCTTCAAACTAATGGTGTGCATTTCCATTATACTTCTAGCAAAGCTGCTTCTGCACTACTAGAGTTTCAATCAAAGCATTACAGCCAATAAAATATATTTAGATCCTAGCTTATGGAAAAACTCCATTCCATAATCTAAACTTCCATTTTCATTAGAAAACTTCAAAAGTCAAGTATGGAAGCAATTGAACTAGCTAATTGTTACTAAAAATTAATATACTGATACATATAAAACAATTACTAACAAATTGTAAAAAATTGAAAAATAAAGACAAATAGATTAAGAAAGATGAAGAAACATGAAGCTGAACACCAATAGATGAAGAAACTCAATGACCCACTATTCTTGAACACAACCCGTTTGACAGTTGCATGTATAAAAGTAACAAGTTGAAAAATTTTAAATGTGCCCAAATTGGAAAACAAATTTTACAATAGCAATTCATCTGCATTGTAAAACTTTTGGTTTTTTAGTTGTTTTAGTTTGGAGCAAAACTTTTGGTTTTTTAGTAGTTTTAGTTTGGAGCAAAATGGAAATTTTGCACACTTATATTTTATTTTAATATAAATTGGTATTTTGAGTGTTTGTATGGTATTCAGGATGACGAGACAGACTGTTTTGACTATAATATTGCGTTTTTAAAGTTTAAGATTATTTTAGTCATTTTCGGATATTTATGTATTTTATAAAAAAAATAATAGTTAAGTGCTATTTTAGTAAATAACAATTATTAGACATTATTTAATGAGTTGATTTATTTTAGTATTTTAAGTTATAACTAATCATATCTTATATAAAAATAAATAATAAACTTATTTAAAAGCCTAAAGCTAAAGCATAAGTTTGCACTTGTAAGCACAACCGGTCGTTTTAAAATTTGAAACCTAAGTATTTGGTATTAGTTCATATTAGGTTTAGGTTTGATGTTCTTGATTGAGTTAGGGTTCTATTTGGATTTCTAACTTAAAATAGGCTATTGGTTTTTTAATTAATTTTGTGAATTGATTTTCATTACAATTGTTCTATTAATTGTTTATGTTACTTTCGAAATTTTCAGCTGATTTATAAAAATAATTTTCAAGTACATTTTGAATATCTTGTGTTTCTAGAAATCTAATTTTTGGGGAAAAATTATGTTTATAACACAACTCAATGATTTGGTTTTCGTTTTTCAGGATTAAATCGATCAAAGAACGATTGTATTTGTCTTTCCAGGATTAAATCAACTGGAGGAAGATTTGGTTTTATCTTTTCAAAATTAAATCAACTGGAAAGAAATGATAATGCAAAAAGCTTGTTCCTAGATCGAAGAGTCAATGGAAGCAAGTGATTGTCAAAGGGTAATTTTAATAAACAAATCCTTGGATGCTAATTAGACAAAGACAAGTTGTATAAAATTGAAGGGTTGTATTAGATACTTAGGATAAAGTCGACCAAGTGATCCATTACAAATAAAGTTTAAAGACTATGGGTCTGAGTTTAAAGACGCATATTGTTTAATTTGTTGTGTTAATTGATTGAATTGTTCTTGTGTGTGTCTTTCACAATGTACAAAACTAGCTATTTATACAAAAAATGAAAAGCAGTTACATAAATTTTTCCTCCAAAATTTTCCATCAACACACTTTTAACGCTCTACTTTTCACATTCCGCTTTTATTTCGTTTATGCACTTCGACTTTATAACTGCAGCTAACCACCTTTGAAAGTCATCCACAGTCTTCCATTTGACCAAAGCTTCATCCTTTACGGTATCTAACTTTAATCCTTCCAAAGCCAACATCCAAACTTAATTCTAAGTACAAAATTAACTCAATCCAATTACAATTGACCAAATTCAAATAGACCTAGTTACAACTGAATCTAACAATTAAATCAAACCCAATTAAAATTGAGTTGAACTCAAAATTCAATTTATGTCACAAAATAAATTTTTATTTGAATATTAGTGTTTTTTTAAAGCAACAATAAACTTGCATTAAAATAGAGAACATGAAGAAAACATGTTCCAAATACATAGGTTAGCATGGGAGTAAAGTACAGACCAGCAACGTCCAGCTCGCTAAACCTGAAGTCCCACCAAAGAGCATATAGGTAAAAGACAAACCTAAACAAAACCAAACAAAAAACATGGGCATATGTACATACCTATTGCTTAAAGTGCAGCACAAACCATAAAACAAAATCAATAAAAAGAAAACAAACCGACAAAACGCAACAACCACTAGACCCTTCCATTCCCACCATAGCTAGTCGATAGTGCCAGACCCAAGGTTCATTAGAAAAGCAGTGTGAGCATACTAGTCGCACAAAGAGACCTCAAGGGAAAAATATAACGTTGTAAGTACCATAACAAAACAAACTTGGCCAACCACTCCCGCCAACACTAAGACCACTGCCAACCCAGAACTCATTGTGCCACTTACCATTCAAATAAACAAAAAAGAAAAATTCTTCCATGAAATATATATAAAAATAGTCACTTCCCTACCTCTACAGCAGCCCTAACCTCCAACCTATCACACCCAAAATCCGGAGGTGTAGACCCTCTCATCTCTATGGGAGAGGACACCGAGGATGAAGACTCCTTCATAGTCGGCACCACCACCACAAATTTAAGCTTCTTAGCACTTTTCTTGTCATTAGCGGAGAGCACCACACTATCCCCCTCATGTGCACTAGTGTCCAAGACCTGTTTCTCTTTCTTAAAACTACAGACTGACAAACCAATAGGTAGAGAAGGATCAGGGGAATAATTCTAGCCGACACAAACTAGATTGGAACCTGAGGCCTATCTGTACCACCCAGAAATAAAGTACAGTGCGAAGAACTCTCTTCCTACATAAACCTGCAAGGCACTGCACGAATATAGTAATTCCAACGAAAAATAATGTCCTCTTTGAAAACTTGCAAGCGTAGCTCATAAAATGAGTTCGAATGACCAAATCGACCATAGAAATAATAGAACATTGTTAACCACTCATAAAGAAATGAACAAAAAGTCATCTATCCCAAAGAAAAAAAAAATTATCTTGCCACAATAAAAGGAATAGTGACATCGACATAAACCCGTAAACACATATGAGAAAATTAGCTAGTAGTTATACCATGTGTATCATACTAAAAGAAGGTACAGAGGAAATTGCAAGGATCTCTGCATTCTCCAAAGACATATAGCCAACCAAAAGGCCATGGATATGAATCCAAAAATCCACACTCTTGAGCGCAACTTCCATCGAAAGCTCAGATGAAAGCAACCAATGCCAGACTAAAACATGGCAATTGAAAATTTATGGTGCTCCCAATTCAACCTTATTCGCGTCCACTTCAAAATAAAAGTGGAAGAGGAAAAGGAAAAGGCGGGATGTGAGCCCTATTATAGTAACATTCCTGAGAGGACTCTACAAGTTAGCTAGAGTATTCTGCATTACCAAAAAATTGATAGTAGCAGAGGTTAAGAAACTCCCCTGATCATGAGTGACCACCACCTCAGATTTGGCTGGATGAATAAATCGATTTCTTCCTCATCGTCTAGATTGAGATTAGCCATTTGGAACTCCATTATGCCAGAATATAACCAAGAACGAGAAGATAAAAGAAGAAGAAGAAGTGCAGCGGTTATACGCAGAAACGAAGGAAACCATAAAAAACATGGTTAATGCAAAGAACACAATAACAATCTATAAAGCGGACGTTAACTGGAGTCCAATTACAAGAGAGCATTTTAACTACCTTAGGATTCTTTTTTTCCTATATGAATATTAGTATTTATTAAGCACATGTAACACTTTCTACTATGTGAAGGTTAAAAAATAAAAATTACTATCTAATTTTGTTAAGTTCGAAGAATGAAACATTCTTTATAAAAAAAAATAGCAAATGACTCTTTTTATGAGATGGAGGGAATATAACATTTCACATACAATTCACAGTAAAGTGCAGACTTTCCCATGATTTTACATTTCTCTCCTTGTAACTAATTATACCCCATGATTTCATTACTCCCTCCATATTGTTTATATAGAAAAACTTTTTAAAACAGGTGTATTATTTATATAGAAAAAGTAAAAAAGAAAATTTATATAGAAAAAGTTAAAAAAAATTTACAAATTGGAAAAATATTAGGAAGAAAATTAAGAGAAAAGTAATAAAAAAAAATTGGTTTTTCATTGAAATTTAGTAAGTGAATAACTGTATGCAATTTTAATTATGTAAACAGAAATTCAAATAACTGCTAATATATTATAAAAATTGTATACATTTTCAATAAAAAATATATGCAATTTGAAAATGTTCACAATTTTTATTGTTGTGATAAGATTCTTGATTGATAGTTGAATAAAACTGGTCTTTTTTTTTAATTTGCATAAAAAATTTTTTTAATAAATATTAGAGAGTTTTGTAAGGATTTATTACTGTATTATAAAAAACAAACTGTCTGGGTAAATAAAAAATAAAAAAAGAAACTATTAAAATTTACGTCAACCAAACCCCAAATCAATTGGTCTGTTTTGCCACGTGCCTCATCTATATGAAGTTATGAACGTGTAACATGTACGATGATATGTCATTAAAATTTACTTTTCTATTACTATTAGTCACTATCATCCTCATATATGAATTCATGTTTGAGTTGTTTATAAATACTCTCACGTAGTATTTATATGGAAAATCAGCGTATTATTTTATATTAAAAAAAGAAAAATTTTCAAATTAAAAAAATATAGGAAAAAAATAAGAGAAAAGTAATAAAGAAATTAGAGTTTTCACTAAAATAAAGAAAGTGTGTTAGTGATAACTGGTGCAATTTTAATTATGCGGACGGAAATTCAAATAAAAACTGCCAATAACTTATAGAAACTGTACACATTTAAAAAAAAAAAACTGAATGCAATTTAAAAATGTTCACAATTTCTATTACGGTAATAACGCGTTTGATTGATAATTTATCAAAATTAATCTTTTTCTTTATTTGCATGAAAAACTTACATTTTCTATATAAATGATATAGAAAAGTACGAAATTACTTCATAAGGAATAATATGTATCACTCATTTTTTTTTTTGTTTATTTATTTATTTATTTAATTATTCCAAATGCCAAACTACAAGTTACCTAATTCATCGAGCAAGCATAATCCTTAAAAGCATCAAAATTCTCTCTATAGAATCAGTAACATAACTAAAAATTCATATGGAGGAGCCACAATACTAAACGAGGGCAAACAAAAGATCATATTAACAATCCTCAAATCTTTGCCTTGCAATTTTCGGAAAAAATTAAGTCCTAATGGTATAGAAATCAAATTTTAAACCAGTTATATTTTGAAGTCTTGAACTTAACCATTGGTTAAGCTATAGAATAACTCCCTACTAGTTAATCTATGTGCTTGCTAGTTTTAATGAAATTTAATAGTTATTTTGGTTAATGGCTCAATTGGATTTTTAATTATACGTACATGTCATCCACGTCATACATGGGAGGCGGTATTTAATTGGATTTTAATTTTCTCGTCAGATAGTTTGAAATTCTAGCGAGCCATGTGTATAAATGAATTAACACATACAATTTTATTTTCAATATTAATACTATACATCACGTCACGATGCATAGTAAGTGGATCAGAATAAAAATGTGTGTAATTAAGAAAGTCATTTTGTATGTCTTTTATGGCAACTTCATCCTTATAAGATAAGATATATATAAGGAATTTATAAAATAAGTATAAGGTAAATAAATAAAACAATTAAGGAAAGAGAAAATAAAGGCATTAAGTTAACCCGTTACTTCACAGCAAAGTTGTGATTGTATGAATGATGAATTTCTTTTTGTTTTCAAATTGAAATTTCCTCATTTTTTCAACAATAACACAGCACAGTGTGCTTCTCAAGGATTTAACAATGAAATTGTTTTTCTTAAGATATGTATTTATAAAACAATCTCTTTCTCCAAAACTACGCAATACAAAAGGCTAAAATAACAATTTCAGAACTAATTATCTAAACCGTAACACATTTTCAATTTTGTAAAAAAACAGTACAAATAACTAACTTTGTAATAATTTTAGCATTTTTTTTAAATTAAAGATTAATTTAATATTTTCAGAATATTAAAATTACCCCAAAACTTTCCATTTTTAACAAATTGCACCACTTTCCAATTTTCAACTAAAAATACTCCTAACTTAGTAATACTAGCCAATTTTATCTTAATTTTAAACTTGTAAAATGTATAAAAATATATTTTTCCATTCATTTCACTTTTAAATTATTTTTTATGATACATTTAAATTATTTGTCTCATATTCATTTAATTTCATTAAATTAAAATTCTAATTAATTTAAAATATATTTTTGAAAAAATAAATAATTTATTTATTCATATTATTTTTATTTAATTAGAGTTTGTCTTCTATTTTCTTTAAATTACATATTGTTCCTTGTGGGTGTTGTGAGATAATGACGTTCGTACTGATCACTCTAGACAACAATAGTTTTGATGTTTTGATATTTTACTATTTTTTGTATTAATTATGTTCTTGATGAAAAACATAAATAATTTCTTAATTTTAATTCTCATCAAAATAAATATTTATTTAATAGATGCAATATCAGACTATTCGACGGTCTTGCTAATGTCATCGTTTCATGAGTTTATACATTATTCATAACAATTCAAATATCAATTTTATTGATCTTAATTTTAATGGAATATGCATTTAACAACAAAAATATAATATGCACTAAATTAAATGAAAGTAGTTTGTCTGAATTATTTATTTCTAAAAAAAAATTCTACATTAATTAATATATTAATTTTATTAAATTAAATAAATAAGAGATAAATAATTTGAATTAAATTGGTTATTAGTACCAAGTTAGAATTATTTTTTGTTTAAAATTGAAAAGATGTGAAATTTGTTAAAAATAAAAAGTTTTGGAGTAATTTAAATATTTTAAAAAATATTGAATTAGTCTTTGATTTCAAAAGATACTAAAATTATTACAAAGAATGTTATTTTATGCTATTTTTATTATAAAATTAAAAATATACTGAAATTATTATATTTTAAATAATGCTGAAATGGTTACATTAGTTGGAATCATGTATAAATATTTTAAAGATGGTTATATTAGTTGCAATCATGTATAAATTTAAACTTAATTTATTTGTCTTCTGTCAAATTAGCAAAAACTGCTACTATATACTATATATAATTTCCGATTAGTGGAGGAGCAAACAAGCAAAAAGAGAGTCAAAGCCATTAATGGTCAACTCTTTTTTTCCCCTTGTCCAGATAGTTGGATCTCTTGTGATGTCAATATTCTTAACAATAACTATAACGATATAAACAATGCAAACACGTTTTGTTTTTTTTTTTTTTTTAATTTAAATTATGAACATAACAAAATTTTTTAATTAAAATAGGATAATATCGTAGATTATATAATATGAATAACAATCTCTTTTGCATCAAATAGATAATAATAGTTTGATTGATAGGAATTTTGAAACTTTCGCATTCAATAATTTTTACAATTAAATAGATAACCGACAATTTATATTCTAATTGCCAAAAAATATCTCTTTTGATAAATAAAAAGTATTTTAAAAATAACTAGATTTATGAGGTTTTAAGATTTTTGTTTCTCTTTCAAAAGACTTTTTTGTTTTTAGGAAAAAGAAATTAAAGATGATTATTCCTTTTAATTGGAATAAGTAATATTATCATCACTAGTTTGAGCATCTAAGTCCACAAATAATTAGAATAACCAATTTCTTAATATTATTAATCAAAATGACCCTTAGGTAGTAACATACAATATTTATCATCATAATTTAATAAGGACCCTCGAAGAAAGATCTAATAACAAAATAAAAAATTAGAATGAATCATAACCAATGTGCTCTAATACATCTAGACATCTATTAGCTTCTCTATTTTAACATCCCAACTCCATAGAATAACTTCCTTGACCTTGCTCACAATATTACTCAAATAGAGGGGTACTTGAGCATGAAGATTGGCCATAAGTTTTTGAACACCAAAATCCCAAGCATATAATAACCCCTAAAATAACCCCCTAGTTCCGCAGCTAGAACAAAACACGAGCACAAATTAGATTTGAATCAAACCATATTCAAAGTTAGATTGAATCGAAAACTCAACTTATGACGCAAATTAAAAAATACAGCGTATTTAGCATAATGTTAATGTTGACGATATAATATAGACCTTTGCTATTAAAAAGAAAAATACCCTTATTTTGCTGATTTGGCAAAATAAAGGAATGCAATATGGCATATGAAAGGATTGAAGCACTATAGATTCAGTGAATCATAATTAATTAATTCTAATCACATCACAATTAACAATAATGGAATTCTAAAATTTATTGTCCTTTCACTATAAACATTTTTATATTTAAACTTTAACAAATATGTAGAAACTAGTGGGTGGAATTAACAAAGGTTGGTGATAAAAAAGAGAGGGAAAGTGTATTAGTGTTAGGTTAAATAATAAAAAGAGAAATCATATTAAAATTTTCAATCAACTTACAAAATGGGAAATGCTTCTAAGACTTTACAAGGAGATGGAGAATACACAAACAATTGTATTTAAAATCAATCTTCCAAATATAGCCAAAACACCCAACAACACTTACTAATCTTCTATCTTCTCTCTAATTTACATTTATTTTTTTTAATATCATGTACTTTCAATTATTAATTTTTGTGTATATTTTTGGATAATGTTGAATTACTTTGTTTAAATATCAATTTTTAAGGACTTCTGATTTTTTTTTATTTTTTTCCCGAATTAAAAAACTTTTTAATTATTTGTTTCTAATGCTAATTAATTATTTTTTTCTATGGACTTTTATAGTCAAAAACAACAAAATTTAGTACTTTTTTAAAAGCCAAAGAGAATTCTTTAAAAAAAATGAAAAGGGCAAAAATACAAGTTCAAACGTACTAAAACAGACCAGCCGAATAAAACGGAATTATACGGCTAAAGAACGTTTTAAAACGTATTGTACGTATTAAACGGTTTAAAAAGACGGGTATCCTAATTCTAGCTCCTCTTCTTTTCTTCTTTTGTTTCTTTCTTTCCTCGTTTTTTTGAGCGACAGATACAGACTCATCTCATCACCCCTTCACACACCACACCTCACCTCACCTCAAATCAACGCTCGACTTACGATTGACGTCCGACGACCGCCACTGGATTGGAGGAGCTACCGACCTTCGATTCCAAGGGAACGGTTTAGTTTGCAGCTTTCGAAATCAGGTAAACATTTATCTTTTCCTGTTTTTCTTTAATTTTCCATCAATTTCAGTTTATTTCCTTTGCTTCTTGAAAGATGAATGATGAATTTCTGTTAAATGGTTAAATTTTAATAAGGAACTTTTGGATGCTGCTTCCTAATGCTTAGCTTAGTAATTCTTCAATGGCTGAAATGATCCTCAAGAAGCTCAAAATATGCAATTATTAGTCAATGCTATGTGGGTTGTTTTGGTTTTGGGTTTGTTTCATTTTATCGAGTGTTCGTGAAGGCAACTTGCCATATCAGACTCTGTAATCAGTTGCAGTAGATATCACTGGTGGTTTTGGTAATCAGTTGCAGTAGATATCACTCGTGGTTCGGCTATGCTAAATTTTTTAACTAGAAAACAAGTGATTTTATTCCTAATGAAAAAAATTAAATTTGACTAGTTATTTCTGGTTCAAGGGCTTCATATGTTACTAAGTTTTGGTAATGCCATCATCGTTGAAAAAAAAGACCAGAAATTGGAAGTTGAAATAATGAATTTGACAATCTTGTTCTTCATCCTTTTTGCTAGTTTCTTTTTTCTGTTTTGTTCGTGGAAAAGTAAAGAAATAAAGAAGAAAGGACGTTACTTTAAAAATTTTGTATTTGTTCACTTATGTTGTTCTACACAATATTATTGATGAATTTTGATTCTTGTTATGTTGGATGGTATTTGGTGTTTGGTACTAGTTAATGTGATTTGAGATTATCACAATGGGAATAGCTCAATTGCTTATTTTGCTTCAATAATTTCTATTAATGAGATGTTATTAATGTTGTACTGAAATTATTATGAGACTTTATATATGAACTTACAGACTTTTTTTATTGAAAATTTGAAATAGATTTTGAATTTTTAAGCTCAATTTTTGAAACAGGAACCATATGAAACGTGTATATGTCTCCGTCTTCTATAAGTCAACAGTTTATTATCAGTTTATTTGACCCCTTTTTTTCAAGTAGGAAGTCAAATTAAACACAAAATTTTTTTATTTCTATTTTATTCCCATACCATTTTTAACTAACATTATTCCTTTTTCTCCAGGTACTTTGTAATTTTGCTTGAAGTTTTGTTACTGCATAAAGAGGTTTTACAATTTCAAAGGGGAAAAAAACCATCGTTCATTTTTGAAACCTTATTCTTTCCATTTCAAACCTGTAAATTGGAATGGCTTTTTCCCTTATTCTCTCGCACCCTTTCTCTTGCTTACCAAAGCATAAGGTTCTTGCCTTCCATTGCAGAACTAAACCTTTTTCAGTGACCTCAATTCCTTCCCTCACAAAACCCACAAAATCTTTTCCCTCAAATTCTTGGAAAATCTTGCCCCGCACTTCCATTAGAGATGCGGATACACCCACCAGTAGTTCTGCCTCAGATAACGAGATTGTAGGCGAGGACTCGGCAGTTTTTGAATTGGGGAGCCAAAAGTTTTCATCTTGGATATATTTCAGTGTTATTTTGGGAGTAGTCTTGTATATTCTTGATTTTGCTTGGATTGATAACTCTACTGGTTATGGGAAGCTATTTATCAACGCAGTTTCCTCTTTTTCAGACAGCCATGAGGTGAGTAGTTTTTGTTTATTACTATTGTGCTCGCAATCTTTTTTATTTTAATTTAATTTGAATATCTTAGCAAGTTTCAATATTAGTTTTGTAGACTTCAGTCCAAGCATACTCAATTTTCATAGCACGGAAGGATTGAAATTTTGAATTTTGCAATGAATTCAATATTTATGGCATTAATTCATACTTCACTAGCTCTTCCCTATCGTTATTGTTTCTTTTTCTGTTCATGAAGAATTGGGAAAGATGCAATATTTAATTCTTCCCAATTAGTTGAGATATGTAGGTATTATACAGTTATTTTTGTTAAAAGCAAGTCATTCATTTAATGAATGTTCATTGTTTTTATGTGTTCATTTTGTTCTGACTCATATGCACCAAAGTAGTCAACTAAATATTTTTGCTTGAACATTTGCAGGTTGTGATGTTAATCCTGATACTCATTTTTGCTGTTGTCCATAGTGGCTTAGCTAGTCTCCGAGAATTGGGGGAAGAATTTATTGGAGAACGAGCATATCGAGTCTTTTTTGCTGGGATCTCTCTTCCACTGGCTGTTAGCACTGTTGTGAGTCATTTCCTACTAACTCAGGGGCTGTTTCATTTTTTGGTTTCTGTTGCTATATGGTAGAACTTTGTCTAGGAAAATGCTGGATGAAACAAACAAAACCCGACTTGTGTGATATTTGGAAATTGCAGGAACCTGTTTTTGCCCTTTCATATACCAAATAAATGTAGATGCTTTTTCTTTTAGAGATAGCAACATAAAAACTAAAACAACAAGTGGATGATATAGTTGTTCTGCTTTATTCTGTTGTGTTTTGAATTCTGGTCCTTCGATATACTTCAGGTTTACTTCATCAATCACCGATACGACGGAGTGCAGTTATGGCAGCTTCAAAGTGTTCCTGCATTACACGAGTTTTTGTGGCTTTTAAATTTTATCTCTTTCTTTTTCCTCTATCCTTCAACCTTTAATCTTTTAGAAGTAGCAGCTGTTGACAAGCCAAAATTGCATCTTTGGGAGACTGGAATTATGAGAATCACCAGGCACCCTCAGGTAAATCCTAAATTACATATGCACAAAGCTTTGTCACTAATATTAGCTTCTGAAATAAAACTTATTATGTTTTTATATATTATGGTAACCCATCTCCATTAAAGGGACGATGAGTCCTGTTAGCGTCGATAGCGTATATTTGGCTGCAAAAGATGCAGTATTTTGCATCTCTCTCTGTTTCTTACAAGCACACTCGTGCACATGGACCGATAAGTTGGATACTTGTTTTTCTGTGCAGATGGTTGGGCAGGTAATGTGGTGCTTGGCTCATACAATTTGGATAGGGAACTCTGTAACTGTTGCTGCATCTTTGGGTTTAATAGGACACCATTTATTTGGTGTGTGGAATGGCGATAGGAGACTAGCAAAGCGATACGGGAAGGCTTTTGAAGTTGTAAAGAGTAGAACGAGCATAGTTCCGTTTGCTGCCATTCTTGATGGCCGTCAAAAGTTACCGCAGGATTACTATAAAGAATATTTGCGGTTACCTTACTTATCAATCACTGCCCTGACTCTCGGTGCATACTTTGCACATCCTCTTATGCAAGCTGCTAGTTCTCGGCTTCATTGGTGAGCATCTTCTTATGAATATATCAAATATGGGGTGTTCTGAAATCGAATATGGTGTTTGTTGTATAATATACACATACATACATTAGAGAAACAGATATGCTTACTTGTAAATGGTGATGGGCAAACATGAAAGATGTATGTATTATTTTATAATGGTGGAATTAGAACCAAACCCAAATTCTGAAACAGCAAACATGTTCTTTCTTATGCTTTGCCTCTCTATTGATTTTGAAAATTGAACAAAGCTTATTTCTTTAATTTTTTTCCCTGTTAAAGAAATATTAATTGGAAAAGAACTAAATAACATAACATTTCAGTTCTTTGGGGTTCTTCAACAATTTAGTCATTCATATTTTATTAGGAATTTTACTATTTCATCCATAAGTTTTTGTTAATATTATTATTTCATCTCTATAAAGATTTTCAATTTCATCCTTGAAATTTTGTTCATATCACTCAAGAAAATAGACAAAATGACTAAATAGTTGGACGAAGACAAATAGCATAGGAGTGAGTTCTCTTTTAGTAAAAAATAATGTTGATCAAATTTTAACTTAAAATATTCTTTGAAAAAAACTTAATTAATTATCTTAAATTTTGAAAAATTCTTTTGAATTTGTTTTTTCCTTTAAATTTAGCTTTTGTTATTAATTAAATTATTTTTGAAGTTGATTTTTTTTTTTTAAAAAAAAAAATGTAGGAAAATGACTGATGCGTCTGTATAGTATAGATTTGGATTGATGGAAGGAAATAATTGGAGCCAAATAGGAATATATAGAGAGGCAGAATTGGTCAACTTAAATTTCTACATCTTACTATAATACAAACATAACGCCAACCAAACAATGCAACCATACCTTTTATTTTATATTCTAAGCAAACCAATATATATATATTATATACAGCCTACAGGATCAAAGTTGAAAGGGAATATCTTATAATTATTTATAGTTTTTAAAAAAATATCAAACATAAAGAAAGGGTTGGCAATGGGCAGGAGTGGTTAGATTGGTGAAGATCTATAGGGAAGCTAATGGAGTTGCAGATTATTTGGCAGGCAGAGCTGATAGTGGAGTTAAATAAATTGTTGTTAGATGCAGATTGTTTGAGGGTCTTTTCACCTTGTTTCATCGTCCTTCCAAATACGCCTAATTCCATCTCTTTCTATCATGCTAACTATTATCCATTTCTCAAGGCTGTAAAATAACTAATTAATTAATAAAATTTAATAATCTAACAATTAATTTCCTAATTTAAAATTAGAATAATTTAATTCCTAAAAACAATTTACATTCTAACAATTCATTTCCTAATTTAAAATTAGAATATTTCATTCCTAAAACAATGTTGAATATGCGGTAATGCAACCTAATAACCATTACATTCATAATGTTTTTTTTTTTAAAGAAATTCATATAACATTATACACCTTAAAATTTAGGAAAATTTAATAAAATAACGCATTTTGAATTTTTATTTGACAAAATAGTACATTAAGTCTAATATTAATAAAATAGCATTTTATAACTAATAAGGCTACGAATTTTTTTTTTAAAAAAAATCAAATTACCTATTTGTTTAAAAATATTAATTTATTTTAATTAATTAACTAAAAATTAAAAATTCAATTTAAAATCAATATGTGTCAATATCTGTCAATATAATTTAAACTTCTTTCAAATTTTACTAGGTGTCCCGAAAGATGGTTGTCGTTACAGCTGGATGGTTTTCGGTGACCTTCACCAAAAAATTTCAAATCAATATTTTTTATATAAGTTAATATACATCAATATAATTTAGAATTTTTTCAAAATAATATCAGTCATTATTACTCAGTATTTGTCAATATTTTTTAATATAATTCAGTATTGACAAATATTGACAAATACTGATTTATATTGATTAATACTAATAAAATTTCACAAACATAGATAAATTATATTGACATATACTTATTGGTATCAATTTTTAATTTTTGGTTAATTAATTGAAAATAAATTAATAATAATAATAATAATAATAATAATAATAATAATAATAATAATAATAATAATATTATTATTATTATTATTATTATTATTATTATTATTATTATTATTATTATTATTATTATTATTATTATTATTATTATTATT
>CANUEY010217164.1:0-13245 GCA_948099555.1 Croton setiger
TTGCAGTATGGTGTTTGAGATTGGTATAATGTTTAGATTAGATTGCTGGTTATATTTTGCTGAAAGTAATTGAAATTCTGTTTGGTTTTCACTTCTTGGTAAGTGCCTTTTTGGTCTTATTTCTGTGTTTAGATTTGTTGAACTTGATTAGAATGCATTTTTATATTTGTTATGTTGATTTGCTGAGCGTGATTGCCCAGATGTGGATTGCTGAACTTGGTATTTTCTATTAACTTGTTGAGTCAGATTGAATATATTGATTCCAGTATTTTGCTCTTGTTAACGTTATTGCAAAATGATCAAAGATTGCATCACATAACATGTTCTTCATTAATTCACCCATATTGATCTTGTTCATGTTATATGGTTACATATTTTTATTGATGGTTCTGTTTGAGGTTCAGTGCTTGTTTACACATGATGAGTAAATTGCTGCAACCGGTTATTACTTGTTACAAACATTCTGAATTGCATCATTGATTTGTTTCATATTTCAGGCTGCATTATTGAGTTTACATTGTTGGATTTGATTTAAGGAATTTAAATGGTTAAAATCTATCATATATGATGGTTTACTCTATTGAATTGTTGAACCTACTGGGTATGAAATGATGTTTAGGATAGGCATGTTTAAGATTAGTATACAGAATGTAATCATTAAATCTGTATTAGTCCATATAAGTCTTGTTGTTTTGCATTTCAATTAGGTTCATTGCAGTAGCATTTTATTTCAGATCCAAGTCTAATTGTTGCTGATGATAGTGCAAATATTACAATCTGTTAATGATTCTGTCATCTTGTTTCTGTTTATGATTTTGAAAAATGTTGAAAGCTTCATCTTATGGTCAATTCTCACTCAGTTCATTGCTATTTTCGTTTAAAGGTTGCTTACTTACATATTTCTGCTGACCTTTCTTTTTAAGATCTATCAATTGTTTATGTTTGGTGAATAAACTGATGAAGTTATTGCTAATTCCATATTGCATGAACCTGTTTATTGTTGTTGATTGTTAATGAGTTTCTAAGTTGTTGAATGGAAAAGCATGGTATGCAAACAATGCATATTCAAGAAAATAAGGAAATCCAAATTGTTTGAAGAATGTAGGCTGTTTGGTTTGTTATTTTAGTTGATCAGAATGCATAATTGGGTCTGTTTGGGAAAAATTGTATGTTAGTGGCAGGAATGTAATTATCTTAAAGTTTGGGTATTAAACTGAAATTTGCCATAATTTGTTTTGTTTTGCTGGAATTAGTTGATATATGATTTTTTTGGCTTAATTGGCATGATTTGAAGTGTTTTCATGGGATGGGGGCATTTTTGTAATTTTTCAAAATTTAAGGGGCTAAAACGTAATTTTCCAATTTTTGCTCTTTTGATGCTATTTTGCATGCTTGGATGTTTGATAGGTTGATTTGCAATGTTTATCAATTTGAATGAATGATATTTCTTGTTTTTGGACTAAATTGTAATTTTTTATATTTTGGAGGACCTGTTTGTAATTTTTCATTTTATGCTTAATTTTGTAATTATTGGGTTTTGGGTTTAATTTGGGAAATTTAAGGGTAGAATGTATTTAATAGGCATTCGATTTTGTAATTGGTTGTTTAGGTTTATTTTCCGCAATTTTAACGCTTTCTCGTTTGTGTTTGCGCGAACATTTTTAATCACCGCTTAGGAACATCGACTAACAGTTTTTAAAATTAATAATTGACTTGACTTAAAATTAGCAAACGGTTTTGGTTTGAGAGGCCGGTTTTATACCGGGCGTTAGTCGAAATGTAATTTCGGCTAACGTACCCAACCCTCTTACCCAGAATCTGGTTTTGATCACTACCTTATCCTTAATAAAAACGGAGTCAACTTTTTAAAATTTGGTTTTTCTAAAATCGGTATCCCGATGGGTGGCGACTCTAAAAACAAATTTTAAGATCGACTAGTTCGGCAACCAACCAAAAATGTTTTGTCACTTTCTTTTTCAAAATCAAAATTTTATTTTTCGGTTTTTCTTAAAATCGGAAAAGTCGGTCTCAAGTCGAGACGTTATCAGTCTTTTTGGCGACTCTACTGGGGATTTTACAGTCAAATTTCTGGTTTTTCTAATTGGATTTTTTGACTGTAATTAAGGGTTAACTCATTTTTTTAAACAAACCAAAATCGTTTTCCAACTTTTGAGTCAAGTCAATTTTCAAAATAAAAATCGCATGCGGTGATTACTAATGTTCGTTGTTTGTTTACTGCTTTCTTTACTGCTTTTTTAGGTTTGCATTTCATATTCATCATCTTCTATCTCCGTTCTTCCCTTATCACCCCGCGATAAGGTTATCAGTGCGACCGGCTGCTGCCTTCCGAAACTTTTCGGATACACCAGTCGGAGTACTGGTAATGCTTGTCACCCGTAAGTCTCGTACCGAAAAGTATATCAAAAAGTTAAGGCCTCAAAAGCTGAAACTTCGCTTATGAAACCCGAAATTTGTCAAACCGACTTAACCCACATATAGCAACTGCCATTTAGGTTTTTACCCGAAATGTTGTTCTGTCGTTTTGCATTATCATCCTAAATGCGAGTGCTATCAAAAATCTCAAAGTCCCCTGCTGACTGTCGAGATTTGACCAATTCCTAGGATTTTAGATGTCGGAATTTTGACCATTGAAAAACGTGTGCGGGCAATATAAGGGTGGATTTCATGCATTTCCATCCTCCCGTTCCCTTTATTTATCTGTTTATATCAGTCATTCATGCATCACGTAACCTATTGCTGTTTCAGCCATTTTAGGAAAGTCTGTAATCAGTATGGCCCGTCGACCTCGTAACCGTAATCGGGTTCGGGATTTGAGAGAGGTTATCGAGGAAAGGCGTGCTGCTTGAAATCGAGCATGATTTCAAGCTCGACAGGAAACCCTAGCTCGGGCCCAGTCTGTTGGTCGAGCCATGATTGCCACCAGTGACTGGAATATGGTGAAAATGAATGCCACATGACCGAATGTTCGAGAATTTGTTATGTCATTTCAAGTGCCAGTAAGTGCGGTAGTCCGAGAAGGTCTGGATTCGGTTCTGCGCCGCGTATTACAAGAATTCCCAGTTCTTGATTCATTCGAGCCCGACAGTGTCATAAATCTTCGGCTTTACAGTTCAGATTGACATTTTCATAATCTTGATCAACCTATTGTATTGGAGTGGGAATTTGAAAACCCTGATGAAAATTTGTAATCAGTTTGTTTTGTTTGCAATGTAAATACATTTACAGTTTGTGAAAGAAATTTCAATTTCAGTTTATATATTTTTATTGTCTTCTGATGTTCAGATTGTGAGATTAGAAAAAATGAAAATAAAAAAAAATGAAATAAAAACCCTGCTTAGAAAATTCCAAATTCTAAGGCAAAAGTTAAGGGAATGACAGAAATAAAAACAGAGAGAAAATAATTAACCAGAAAATCTGAAAAGGACTGGTTAATGACAGAAGACAGTTCAAATATATTCACTGAAGAAGACGTGCCTACTCTGACAACGCTTTTCAAATCCCATTAGTCGGTTGCGCGGAAAAGAGATTTACGGTCCATACCGAATTACAAACACATTAGAATTGCATTTCATGTGTTGTGTTGCATATACATTTTCCCATGCATTCATGCATACATTTTCTCTTCTAACTTTTTGTTTGACAGACAGCTGCAGCTGACAAATAGATTTGTCTAGAAAAGGCACTGAGCTGAAGTGGGTCAGAAACTAGTCCGGAAGATTAGTCAGACCTACTAACACTCCAATCCAAGAAAGGATAAACTCATAATCAGAAACTGTGAACAGTATGGCTGAAAGACAGAATACCGAGAATTCGAAAGCTGATCCCAATGAGCCCTGGTACACTCAGGCAGAAGTTGAGCTGATGGTTAATGAAATGTTAGCAATGAAATTGGCTGAATTAAGGTATGCACCTCAGGCCCAGACTCAAGCGCTGGTAACACCCTTTTTTTTATAAAGAGGAAAAGAACCTGAAGTATTAAGCCCGATATTAAAGGAGCGGGATGTCACTTATCGTAAAGAATTGTCAGAAAAGGTCAAGTCTGCCAAAGAGGAAAGTAATGTGCCTGATTATTCTGTAAAAGGGAAATCAGCTATTGAAAAAGAACTGGAAGCGATGAAGGAAGAAATGAAGAGGATTAGTGCCCAGCTGCAAACCAGGGATGACCTTGGTTATGATTTTGAGGAGTACACCGGGGATGAATCCAGGAAAAGACTGTCTGGTAGATTGCACAAACCGGTTAAGTTTGACGGAGACGGTGATCCTGCGGTACACTTGGATCAATATGCTTTTATTGCGAGGCTGAAGAGATTGTCCGCAAGTTTTATGCTGGACTGGTTTTCCACTTCTTTGCAGGGACCAGCCCTAATGTGGTACCACGCTTTGGAAAATAGCAAAAAGGCCAGTTGGGCAGAACTTTCCAAAGCTTTCTTGGATCAATTCTCCTTCAAATCCGTGATGAATATGGGTATGAGAGAATTAGAGAATACCGCCCAGAACCCGGATGAGTCCTTCTCTGACTATCTAAACCGTGGGTGGAATAAACTGATGTTGGTTCGTAACAAGCCGGATGAACAAGAGCTGATAAAGGTCTTTATAAGCGGGACTCTGCCTTTTTTCCGCAACAAGATGTGCTTCCTACCTCTAAGAGATTTCTCAGATGTTTGCTGGGCAGGGGTAAACATCGAAGACCGCCTTTTGGAGGGTAAAGAGGCAACTGCAAAGGATAGCGGTGGCAGTCGTTCAAGCTCAATGCAGAGACATAAAAGGACGTCGGTTTTTAGAGATTCTAAATTGGGAGTTAAGCAGTCTATGAACTTTGTGAGAAATGGGAAAGACAGAAGTTTCTCAAACCTCGGTCAGCCTATGTCAAAGATACTAGAAAGGTGCATTAAGGAAGGGTTACTACAACCGCTTGAGCCGAAGCCTCTTCCAAACCCCTTGCCTGTAAAATTCAATCTTCGGGCTTACTGTAAATTCCATCAGTCCAAGGGTCATGACACTAATAACTGCAAACGCTCAGACATGAGATCTAGGATTTGATTGAATATGGGAAGATACCTAACACAGAGCAAAACATGCCTACACTAAGGCCAACATGTTCCCAGACTATAGCACCACAGTGCCACCTCAAAACCGAATGGTTGAAAATGAAGAAAAGAGTTTTATGATTCAGTGGTCTTATTTGATTGCTTAGAAGTGATGAATAATTGTTAAAGTTTAAAACAATGTCTGCTTTATAATTCATTTGTGAGGTGAACTTTATGATCCAGTTTTTGTTTGCTTGAGAATGTTTTT
Source organism: Croton setiger (assembly GCA_948099555.1). NCBI lineage: Eukaryota > Viridiplantae > Streptophyta > Magnoliopsida > Malpighiales > Euphorbiaceae > Croton > Croton setiger. The sequence continues at coordinate 5,317 of CANUEY010217164.1, forward strand.
GAATTGCTTGAAAGTGTTGAACAATTGTTGAGTTTGAGAACAATGTTTGTTTTGTACTTCAGTATTTTGTCTTTATATCTATGTTTTTATCAAGATAGCTTGTATTACTTTGAACTGTTGTTACATTATTTTGCAAGATTTGAGCCGAAACACTGTTAAGTTCTTGTGAGTGAGTTCTCGTGTTCAGCTTAAGAGTCCTAGAATTTGCTTCGCGACCTTTTCCAGGTTAAGATTAGGGTTGTAAATTCAAAAATGAGAAAGGCAAATTAGGGATAACTATTTAGCTTAAAGAACCAACCCACTAGAATAAGCCTCTAGATGAGCCCCTCCTAACCTAACATAACCCGGTCATTTCTAAAATCAAAAAATAAGCCAACCGAAAGAAAAACAATTTTTTCAATTGCCCTTTTGAAGGAATCACATAGGTAGAATACCTAAGAAAGATCTAAGAAAGATTTGAACAAAGAATGATGTATGAAATACATAGAAAAGAGAGAAGAAAATGACATTGTGGTAAAAACAACAAAAGCAAAAAGAAAGAAATGAAAGAAATAAAGTTAGCAAAAGAAAGAGTCATTTGAAGACTGATAATGCTTCAACAGAATTTAGAAAGAAAACAACAGTGTGATTGAGTCATGAAAAACACAAAAACCAGAAGACCAGAAAATCAAAATCAAAAGAGTGAATGAATTAAAGAAAAGTAACAAAGTTGGAAACAAGAAAGAGTTAGGAAAACTCTTGAGAAATAAAACACATTACAATAGGAGAAATGCTCCAGAAAATTGATAATGTTTTTGATGGTTTAGCTAGAATGTGATTCCTTCAAAACAAGCCAAAATTTCCTGTTTGCCCAACCTTGGCCCAGGCCCCATTACAACCAAAGGAAAGACCTTTTGATTAGAATTTGCAACCACTATAAGTGGAGGTTAGGTTTCGAAGTAAGCCTATGGTGACTCTTAGCTCACCATGATGAACGTTGAGTGGACACACTGTAACCCTAAACACAAGAGAGAGTTTGTGAGTCTGTGTGACTTAAAACAGTTTGAAGTAATGATAGTTATCTCGATGAAAACATCGATATAAAGATGAAAATGCTGAGAAATGTTGTGTTGAATATCTCCTTTGTTGGTCAAGAACCATTTTTAGAGGAACAATAGGTTCACCTTTTTAGAATTCAAGAAGTTCTTAAATGAAGAATTTGGGAACAGTTGCTCTAGTCAAGGGGCAGTAAGCTTGTTTGAAGTATGCTGAGAAGATCCCGAGGGGTCAAGGTAGAGAAGTTTTTATGAATGTTGTGTTTTGCTCTGGTCAGGGGGCAACGAGGTTGCATGACAAATGATGAAGAAAACCCCGAGGAGTCAAGAAAGATAAGTCTCTGTATGTCATGTTTTACTTTGGTCAGAGGTAAACGAGGTTACGTAAAGAATGATGAAAATATCCCGAGGGGTTAAGACAAGAGAAGTCTTTATGTGTGTTGTGTTTTGCCCTGGCCAAGGAGTAATAAGGTTGTGTGAAGAATGATGAGAAGATCCTGATGGGTCAAAACAGAGAAGTCTTTATGTGTGTTGTGTTTTGCTCTGGTCAGAGAGTAACGAGGTTGTATGAAGAATGACGAGAAGTTCCCGAGGGGTCAAGATAAATAAAATCTTTGTCTATGATGTGTTTTGCTCAAATCAAGAGATAACGAGGTTATGTGAAGAATGATGGGAAACCCCTGAGGGGTCAAGTAAGAAAAGTCTTGGTGTGTGTTGCACAATCTCACAAGCTAAGATGATGGAAAGTAGAAGTTAGCAGCTGAGTTGGATTTTTGAAGTAATCCTTAAATTCTTTCAGCAATACATTGTTTGGAGCGTCCGACAGATCTTGATGGCAGTTCTCTGACCCTGCTCGGCATGGAGCCAATTCCGGAAGAATCTTCTAAGGCTTGCATTTAAAAAAAAAAACACATGCATACATGAATAACCCACATGCATCTTGCATTCTATTGTTTGAATTTTCAGGAATAAACCAGAAAATTAAAAATACCAGTCTACTGTTCAGAATCCAATACAAAGTAATAAGAGTTCACAGACTCCTTGAAGATGATAGAAATCAATTGCAGAAGCAATACAACTTCAGGTTGAATAAGTTGCGATAGTCGCACTAAAGGAAGAAATTCCAGCTGAATAGAAGATGTACAGGGATTCATGAAGAGCAGTATAAGTAGTTGGAATGCCAGGTTCTGATGAAGGGCCAGAAGGGTTAGAAGGTCGTTTGGATAATCCGCTAATGTAGTGGTGAAGAATAAACAGCTAGAAAAAGGAGACAGAGAATAGAACAGAGTGAAGCAGATAAGGAAAACATGATGAATGAAGCCGAATAGTCGAAACAGACACGCCTAAGGAGGCTTTCAGAAGAAGAACAATGAATGAAAAATGTGATTCACAGATTGAGGATTACTCTCATGATAGGCAAAATCGTTGGAAACCATGGTGAAGACCTTAATATAAAGACTGGATATTTGATCAATGAAGATGCCAAGCTAGGCTGAAATGTTCAACATGATGATACAACGTCATAGCAATCAGGTGATTAAGGAATCATCACCATCTTACGCAGGGGGCAATCTAATGGAGAATGGAGAACAACTGCAGTTGAAATAATAAAGCAATCGAAGTTCGAATGGCTGATCATGGAGAAGTCATTTACAGAATTGTGGGATCTCCGAAGTTTTGAGATTAGATAAGTATTGAAGTCCGAGTGGTTCATAGTGGAGAAGCCATGTACAGAATGGTGGGATCTCCGAAGTGTTGTTCATAGATAAGTAGTGATGTTCGAGTGGTTAATAGTGGAGAAGCCATGTACAGAATGGTGGGATCTCCGAAGTGTTGTCATCAGATAAGTAATGATGTTGAAATGATTGATAGTGGAGAAGCCATTTACAAAATGGTGGGATCTCTGAAGTTTTGTCATCAGATCAGTAAGGAAGACCGATTGATTGATAGTGGAGAAGCCATTGACAAAATGGTAGGGTCTCTGAAGTGTTGTCAACAGATAAGTATTGAAGTTTGAGTGTTTGATCGTGGAGAAGCCATTTACATAATGGTCTGATCTCTAAAATTGTGTGGTCAGATAAGTGATGAAGTATTTGATTTGAATAACTGATCGTGGAGAAGCCATTTACAGAATGGTGGGGTTTTCGAATCTTCATTGTCAGAAAAGTAGTGAAGTCCGAGTGGTTGATCGTGGAGAAGCCATTTACAAAATGGTGGGATCTCCGAGGCCCTGTCCTCTTATAACATTGAGTTTGAAATCTGTTGACCGTGCAGTAGATCGTGGAGGAGCCATTTCCTTTCAGAAGTGGTGGACCCTTCGATGCATTCAGCATCTGTTGACCGTGTAGTAGATCGTGGAGGAGCCATTTCCTTTCAGAAATGGTGAACCCTTTGATGCATCCAGCATCGGTTGACCGTGTAGTAGATCGTGGAGGAGTCATTTCCTTTCAGAAGTGGTGGACCCTTCGATGCATTCAGCATCTGTTGACTGTGTAATAGATCGTGGAGGAGCCATTTCCTTTCAGAAGTGGTGGACCCTTCGATGCATTCGGCGTTTGTGGACCGTGTAATAGATCATGGAGGAGCCATTTCCTTTCAGAAGTTGTGGACCCTTCGATGCATTCAGCATTTGTTAACTGTGTAATAAATCTTGGTGGAGCCATTTCCTTTCAGAAGTGGTGGACCCTTCGATGCATTCAGCATCTGTTGATCGTGTAATAGATCGTGGAGGAGCCATCTCCTTTCAGAAGTGGTGGACCCTTCGATGCATTCAGCATCTGTTGACCGTGTAATAGATCGTGGAGGAGGCATTTCCTTTCAGAAGTGGTGGACACTTCGATGCATTCAGCATCTGTTGACCGTGTAATAGATCGTGGAGGAGCCATTTCCTTTCAGAAATGGTGGACCCTTCGATGCATTCAGCATCTGTTGACCGTGTAATAGATCGTGGAGGAGCCATTTCCTTTCAGAAGTGGTGGACCCTTCGATGTATTCAACATATGTTGACCGTGTAATAGATCGTGGAGGAGCCAGTTCCAATTGGGAGTGGTGGACCCTTCGATGCCTTGTGCGTCTATTGTTCGTGGAAGGGACATTTATATAATGGCTGAAACCTCCGGGCAATTATCGCAAGATAAGCGCCATCAATCAAAATTCAGTCTTCAGTTTAGAAGATTCATCAGAAAGAATTTGGGTTTTGTAGTTCCAAGTTCGCCAATTAAGAAGATTCATCAGAAAGAATTTGGGTTTTGTAGTGCCAAGTTCGCCAATTAAGTAGATTCATAAAAAAGAATTCGGGTTCTGTAGTGTCGGATTCGTCATCAGAATGGAGAAGAGTAAGTCGAAAAGTTACTTTTAATTAATTCAACGTTGTACCAGAATTCGGGTTCTGTAGCGCCGGATTCACCAATCGAGATGTGGAAGAGTACAGTTAACAGATTCAATCAAACACCAGAGTTCGGGTTCTGTAGCGCCGGATTCATCACCAAGTTGTAGAGGAGTGAAGTGAAGAAGTCAGTCTCATCAAAATCCAACCGCAACACCAGGTAAGTTTTCTTTTCCCCAGCATCAATTGTTACTTTGACAAAATTTGTGCAAATTTTATCAAAGCGGGGGCAACCTCTTGACGCTTAATTTTTGTCCCAAAAAGTACCAGTGATGACAACATGCCTAAGCTTGAAGAAATCTCCAGAAATTCCTAAAGCAGTTCATGTTCTCTCAATTCTCAGAATGTTTTAAGTTTTTCTCTCCTATTTTTGAAATGTTTGATTGTTTTCAATTCCAAGAAATTCCTTTTTCTTCAAAAAATATATATTTGAGCCTTTTTCTTTTTAATTTTAAAGAAATTAAAATTAAAAAATAGAAAATGAAAGAAATTCCAATTTTAGTTTGATTTTCCTTTTTCTAAGGAATTTTTATTTTTAATCTTAATTTTTGTTTAGCTTTGATTTCAGTTTTAAAAATTATGAGGTTGTTTAAAAATGATTTTTAAAAAGATTTTTAATTTTTGTATTTAAAGAAAAATAAAATTAATGAAGAAAATGGGGAAATTTGGGAGAGATTGAAGAAAAGGATGAAATTGAAAGAAAATTAAAGAAGTTAGATGATTTAGAAAGGAATTGAAGGCAGGAAGGATGTAATTGCACACGGAGATGAAGTTTTGGGGGTAAAAGTATGATTCTGGAAAGTTGACGGGTAGAAAGGAGAGAGGTTGGATAGTTAGAAATCAAAACGGCTTGTCGTTTTGATTATAAGAGAAACGGCTTTCAAGGAGTGCGCTGCGTTTAGTTAAAACACAACGTACGACTTGTCGTTTTGATAAGTAAAAGGCAAGAAAATAATAAAGAAGAAAATGTCGTCGTGTACCCACTGAAACAGAATCAATCAAAGGCAGAAACAGATTTGGGAATTAGGGATTTGGGATCAGATTGAAAACACAGTCGAGAACCAGATGAAATTGAAGAACGAAATTGAAATGAAAAAGAAAAAGAGGGGTGAATTGGGATGACGAAAAGTGTATGTGAGAGAAAGGAAGAGTAAGAGCAGAAAGAAGAAGCATCGAAGTGGAAATCTGGAGCGTAACCAACTGTAACAGAATGATTACGTGGAAAGTAGAGACGAGGCGAAGGAAAGAGGAGGAACGAAGGCACAGCTAGAAGGCGTCGTACGAAGAGGAGGGGATTCTAGAAATGAAGGGGGGAGCGTTCGAAGAGATTCTGGAGAGAGCTCGAAAAATCTTCTATAATTCTTAATTTCTTTCTTTTTGAAAAACCTCTTTCAATTTGTAATTAAGACTTCAATTCTGATTTCAAAATAAAATTTGGAATCGAGAATTGAGGTGGTTCTGTTTTCTTCCTCCTGTAAACATTGTTTCTGGACTGAGCTAGAGGCTGTTGGAATTTCTGGATTTTGTAAAGCTAAACAAGGCAAACTCCGAGGTACCTTTAAATTAATTTTCAATTACAGTTTTTATCAATTGAAAATGGTTGGAATGGTTTGGGAGCCAGATTGAGTGTGTTGCTTGAGGCCTTGACCGTTTTATATACTATTCAGTACGGGACTTACGGGTGACAAACATTACCAGTACTCCGACTGGTGTATCCGAAAAGTTTCGGAAGGCCACAGCCGATCGCACTGGTAACCTTATCGCGGGGTGATAAGGGAAGAACGGAGATAGAAGATGATGATTATGCAATGCAAACCTAAAAAAGCAGTAAACAAACAACGAACATTAATAATCACCGCACGCGATTTTTATTTTGAAAAATAACTTGACTTAAAAAGTGGAAAACGATTTTGGTTTGTTTGTAAAACGAGTTAACCCTTAATTACAATCAAAAATCCAATTAAGAAAAACCGGAGATTTGACTGTAAAATCCCCAGCAGAGTCGCCAAAAAGACTTGGTGACGTCCCGACTTGCGACCGACTTTTCCGATTTTTAAAAGAAAACCGAAAAATTAAACATTGAAAAAGAGTGACAAAACATTTTTTGGATGATTACCGAACTAGTTGGTCTTAAAATTGATTTTTAGAGTCGCCACCCGTCGGGATACCAGTTTTAGAAAAACCAAATTTTAATTAAAAAGTTAACTCCGTTTTTTAAATGGATAAAGCAATGGTTGAACCAAAGATTTGGGTAAGAGGGTTGGGTACGTTAGCCGAAATTACATTTCGACTAACACCCGGTATAAAATCGGCCTCTCAAACCGAAATCGTTTTCCAAATTAAGTCAAGTCAATTATTTAATTTTTGAAAACTGCTAATCGATGTTCCTAAGTGGTGAAAATTAATGTTCGCGCAAAACATAAACGAGAAAGCGGTATGCGGAAAATAAATTGCGAAAATTAAAAACCTAAACAACTAATTACAATCCGAATGCCTATTAAATTACAATCTACCCATAATAACCCAAATTAAAACCCGAGACCCATAAATTAACAAAAATAAACATTAGGAAAATTACAAAATGGTCCTCAAAATTACTAAAAATTGCAATTTAGTCCTAAAATAAGAAAATCATTCATCCAGACCATATAGCATACCAATTTTAGTTAAACATTCATCATATCATGCAATTTAATCATTAAACAAGCATAATTTTGGAAAATTTCACTTTAGCCCCAATCTTTTGAAAAATTACCAAAATATCCCTCAAAAACAAATGTATTTATTCATGTCATTTAATCCACAAACATCATGCTAAAACAAAAATATTATGCAATTCCAACAAATAAGAGAATAAAACATGTTAAAATTTCATTTTAGCACCCAAATTTTAGTGAAATGGCCAAACTGCCCCTAAGTTTACTTTTATTCCCAAATATCAGCACATCATTCAATTTAAATAAAAACAGATTAGATCCTGTGTACATACTGTTAAGTCTAAAATCTTAAGGTATGAATGCTTAGCCATACAAGTTCATGTTCAACAGAAAAGATTTTGCCTTAAAACAGTTTCAACAGTTTCTGAACAGGGATGAATGCAACTTTATCAAATCAAGATGACATCAAAACAAATCAGAATGTTCTCATTAATGTCATGTATAAACAATATTCAAGAGTTTTCTAGAACATGACAATAATGCAGCCAAAGTTAGGTTTAAACCAGAATGCAGAATAAGATGAATAATACATGAAACCTGTCTGAACATGATATTCATATAAATAGAATCACTAAAACCTATCAGAATAGAATACTAACCAAACAGAACAGAATATGCATCTTCTATGAACTAGTAATTCAAATCTATAATGAATCTGATGTAAGCCAGGAACCACCAAGACTAGCTAATGGTCCTATTACAAGGAACATGGCTAGAAAGTTTCAAGCTAGGCTGAACTTATGGGCTCAAGGAGAAGTTTCTAGAAGAATCCAAGATCAATCAAGCATGCTAA